>QNTS01004113.1:89207-108240 GCA_003317085.1 Hucho hucho | reverse complement strand
TTACCTAGCCTGGTCCCAGATCTGTTTGTGCTGTCTTGCCAACTCCTATGGTCATTACCTAGCCTGGTCCCAGATCTGTTTGTGCCGTCTTGCCAACTAAAATGAAAACCATATGGACCAGGCTACACATCATTCACTGAGTCAACCAAAACCCTCCCATTTATGAGGTAGGACGTCACCAGTGGTGACTGTAACTCCAGTAATAACAAAAGCATTACTGTGTCACACTTCAATACGCATTTGTTGTCAATATTTCGGATTCAAAATGGTGGCAGTTGTGAAAACAGCCAATAGTTGGAAGAGTTGATCAGATGCCTTTTTCATTAATTATGCTATTTTCTCTAGAACCATATGGTTCATCTACCAGAAAATCATGGATATATGTTATTAATTACCAAAATGACTAAATTACCGGTAGCTTTGCAGACCAAGCTACAGTATGTAGGCCTAACGCTTTACTCTAGCCTTGCTAATGCTTTACCCTAGCCTTGCTAATGCTTTACCCTAGCCTTGCTAATGCTTTACTCTAGCCATGCTAACGCTTTACCCTAGGCTTGCTAACGCTTTACCCTAGCCTTGCTAACGCTTTACCCTAGCCTTGTTAACGCTTTACCCTAGCCTTGCTAACGCTTTACTCTGGTACAGGACTGACTCCTGTACCAGAGACTGAGAGGCCAGGCAACACCCTCAGAGTCACCACGAAAACAATGTATTTTAAATGTTATTTCACTAGGCAAGTCAGTTAAGAACAAATTCTTATTTTCAAAGACATCCTAAGAACAGTGGGTTAACTGCCTTGTTCAGGGACAGAACAACAGATTTTCATCTTGTCAACTCGGGGATTCGATCTTGCAACCTTTCAGTTACTAGTCCAACACTCTAACCACTAGGCTACCTGGCGCCCCGCAATGGTTAGAGCTTAAGTAAATTAATATAAAAACATAATAGCCTACTGGTAAAGATATATATATAAAATGACAATAGCATTTTTTTTTTTAAACATTATTTTAATTGTATGATTCTTGTATATTAACTGGTGCTATTGCCTGCCCTTCAGGACATCTACAGCACCTTGTGTCACAGGAAGATCATCAAGGACCTCAGCCACCCGAGCCACGGCCTGTTCATCCAGCTGTCATCCAGGAGGCGAGGTCAGTAAAAGGTGCATCAAAGCTGGGACCCGAGAGACTGAAAATCAGCTTCTATCTCAATGCCATCAGACTGCTAAATAGCCATCACTAGCCAGCCACCACCAAGTACCCTGCCCTGAACTTAGTCACTAGCCGGCTACCTCCCGGTTACAAGTCCAACGCTCAAATCACTAGGCTACCTGCCGCCCCTCAGCTTCTATCTCAATGCCATCATACTGTTAAATAGCCATCACTAGCTAGCCACCACCAAGTACCCTGCCCTGAGCTTAGTCACTAGCCGGCTACCACCCGGTTACTCATCCCTGCATCCCTCCCCATATAGTTTTTTTGCTCTTTTGCACCCCAGTATCTCTACTTGCACATCATCATCTGCACATCTACATAGATTTTTCTATTGTGTTATCGTCTGTACGTTTGTTTATCCCATGTGTAACTCTGTTGTTGTTTTTGTCGCACTGCTTTGCTTTATCTTGGCCAGGTCGCAGTTGTAAATGAGAACTTGTTCTCAACTTGCCTACCTGGTTAAATAAATAAACATCTTGAGATGTTGCTCAATATATCCACATAGTTTTCCTTCCTCATGATGGCATCTATTTTGTGAAGTGCACCAGTCCCTCCTGCAGCAAAGCACCCTCACAACATGATGCTGCCACCCCCGTGCTTCACGGTTGGGATGGTGTTCTTCGGCTTGCAAGCCTCCCCCTTTTTCCAAAAACATAACGATGGTTGTTATGGCCAAACAGTTCTATTTTAGTTTCATCAGACCAGAGGACATTTCTCCAAAAAGTACGATCTTTGTCCCCATGTGCAGTTGCAAACCGTAGTCTGTCTTTTTTGTGGCGGTTTTAGAGCAGTGGCTTTGCTGTTGTTCTGGGATTGATTTGCACTTTTCGCACGTTCATCTCTAGGAGACAGTACGTTCATCTCTAGGAGACAGAACGCGTCTCCTTCCTGAGCGGTATGACATCTGCGTGGTCCCATGGTGTTTTTACTTGCGTACTATTGTTTGTACAGATGAACGTGGTACCTTCAGGCGTTTGGAAATTGCTCCCAAGGATGAACCAGACTTGTGGAAGTCTACAAAGGTCTTGGCTCATTTATTTTGATTTCCCCATGATGTCAAGCAAAGAGGCACTGAGTTTGAAGGTAGGCCTTGAAATACATCCACAAGTGACTCAAATGATGTCAATTAGCCTATCAGAAGCTTCTAAAGCCATGACATAATTTTATGGAGTTTTCCAAGCTGTTTAAAGTCACAGTCAACTTAGTGTATGTAAACTTCTGACCCACTGGAATTGTGATACAGTGAATTATAAGTGAAATAATCTGTCTGTAAACAATTGTTGGAAAAATTACTTGTGTCATGCACAAAGTAGATGTCCTAACCGACTTGCCAAAACTATAGTTTGTTAACAAGAAATTTGTGGAGTGGTTGAAAAACGAATTTTAATGACTCCAACCTAAGTGGATGTAAACTTCCGGCTTCAACTGGATGTAATTTTTAAGAAAAGTCTTACTCTTACAAAAAACGATTGTAGTTGTAAAAGTTGTAAAAGTGCAAATAACTGCAGTCAACTGTGTTTTTTTGGACGCAGTTATTGCACATGAAGTGCAGTGTACTGCAGTTACACTGCTAAATTACTGTGGTATTTGTATTATACTGCAGTGTACTGCAGTGTCCTGCAGTTATACTGTACTCTGAGGACAATCTTGTTTTTAAAGGGATGTGTTGTGTTACGCAAACAAATTGCACTGTACAGGAAAAAAACGATTGATAGTTGTGTCCATAAAATCAGGGTCCATTCTACTCACTAGAGTCCCTTAGAATACAAGAAATAGTGAGTTTGAACATAAAAGCTAGGTCATAGCAAGGGTTTCTGGACTTTTTCTGTGGTCAAACTGTCACGACATCCACCGAAGGTGGCTCCTCTGCCTGTTCGGGCGGCGTTCGGCGGTCGACATCACCGGCCTACTAGCTGCCACCGACCCCCTTTTCCTTTCCGTTGATTTTTCTGTATTGGTTGCACCTGTTCCTTGTTTGTGTTTTTTGTTAGGGCTATTTAAGCTGGTTAGGCCCGCCTCCTTTTTGTGCGGGCTTGTTTTCTGTTTGTCGGTGGACTGTTGGTTGTATGTTTCTCTTGCTGTGTTCGGTGTCCTGTTTTGGGCCGCTCCTCTGTTTAGTTCGCCTGTTGTTTTGCGTTTGACATTTTACGCACCGCAATAAAGTCGGTTTCCTTATCCTCTGCTCTCTGCGCCTGACTCCGCACCCACCACTCCTAGCTGTGTGACAGAAGCCGCACCATTTGTCATGGAGTCAGCAGGAGCAGCTACTTCCCTTCTCCCATCTATGGAGGAGCGTGTCCTCCATCACACGACCATCCTCCAGCGAATCGGGTCAGCGATGGATCAGATGATGGAGAGAATGGACCGATGGGAGAGGAGTGGTCTCCTTACCTCGCCTCCAGCTCCTCCTCCTCCTCAACAGACTCCTCCGGCGGCGTCCGGATCCAGCTCGCTTCGTCTCGCGCCCCCAAGGGAGTACGATGGGACGGCGGCTGGGTGCAAGGGGTTCTTGCTCCAGTTAGAGCTATACCTGGCTACCATTCGCCCGACTCCCTCTGGTGAGGAGAGCGTGAGCGTCCTCGTCTCAGGTCTGACGGGTCAAGCCCTGGAGTGGGCCAACGCAGTGTGGAATAGCCCAGACCCCGCAAGGGAACACTACCCAGAATTCGCCCGCCGGTTCAGGGCCGTGTTCGACCACCCACCAGAGGGCCGAGCGGCGGGTGAACGGCTGTTTCACCTTAGACAGGAGACGAGGAGCGCGCAGGACTTCGCGCTGGAGTTTCGGACCTTGGCCGCTGGAGCGGGGTGGAACGACAGGGCCCTGATGGACCACTACCGGTGTAGTCTCCGGGAGGACGTCCGCAGGGAGCTAGCTTGTCGGGACGCTACCCTCTCCCTCGACGAGCTTATTGACATGTCGATCCGACTGGACAACCTGCTGGCTGCTCGCGGGGGGTCAGAAAGGGCCCTGTTAGTTCCTCCTCCCAGCCCTTCCGCTCCAATCCCTATGGAGTTTGGGGGGGGCCGCATCGAGGGGAACCGGAGGAGGAGGCTCCTCCTGCACCAGTTGTGGTCGGAGAGGACACACTGCCGATCGGTGCTGGAGGAGCTCCTCTGGGAGTCGAGAGGGCAGGCAGAGTACTACTCGGTCACCCCAGGTGAGTCAGCACCAGACTCACACAGAGCTCCCTGTTGGTCACATGTTTTTACTAATCTCTTTCCCTGAGTTTTCTCCCTCTCTCCAGCATAAGGCGCTGGTCGATTCAGGCACAGCTGGGAACTTTATGGATCGCGGATTCGCTTTGAGGCTAGGGATTCCGCTAGTGTCGATAGATCAACCCTTCCCCGTGCACTCCCTAGACAGCTGACCGTTAGGGTCAGGGCTGGTCAGGGAGGCCACGGTTCCACTGGACAT
Organism: Hucho hucho; assembly: GCA_003317085.1. Taxonomy (NCBI): domain Eukaryota; kingdom Metazoa; phylum Chordata; class Actinopteri; order Salmoniformes; family Salmonidae; genus Hucho; species Hucho hucho. The sequence goes on along the minus strand of QNTS01004113.1, from coordinate 103,611 downwards.
GGTAACGCAGGGGGATCATAGGAAACGGATTAGTCTATACCTCATTGATTCACCTGCGTTTCCAGTGGTGCTGGGGATTCCCTGGCTGGCTACTCACAATCCTATGATTTCATGGAAACAGGGGGCTCTCCAGGGGTGGTCAGAGGAGTGTTCAGGTAGCTGTAGAGGAGTTTCCATCGGTGCCACAATGGTGGAGAGTCCAGACCAGGTTTCCACTGTGCGCATTCCCTCAGAATATGCCGATTTGGCTATCGTCTTCTGTAAGAAGAAGGCGACCCAATTACCACCTCATCGACGAGGGGATTGCGAGATAAACCTCCAGGTAAACGCAGCACTTCCCAGGAGTCACGTGTACCCGTTGTCACAGGAGGAGACAGTGGCTATGGAGACCTATATCACTGAATCTCTGCGACAGGGGTACATTCGGCCCTCCATCTCACCCATCTCCTCGAGTTTCTTTTTTGTGAAGAAGAAGGAGGGAGGTCTGCGGCCGTGCATTGATTATAGAGGTCTAAATGCCATCACAGTGGGATTTAGTTACCCGCTACCTCTCATTGCTACGGCGGTTGAATCATTTCACGGGGCACGTTTCTTCACAAAACTTGACCTCAGGAGCGCATATAATCTGGTGCGTATCCGGGAAGGAGATGAATGGAAGACTGCGTTTAGTACCACATCTGGCCATTATGAGTACCTCGTCATGCCGTATGGGTTGAAGAATGCTCCAGCCGTCTTTCAATCTTTCGTGGACGAGATTCTCAGGGACCTGCACGGGCAGGGTGTGGTGGTGTATATAGATGATATCCTGATCTATTCCGCCACACGCGCCACGCATGTGTCTCTGGTGCGCAAAGTACTTGGGCGACTGCTGGAGCATGACCTGTACGTCAAGGCGGAGAAATGTGTGTTTTCCAAACAAGCCGTTTCCTTCCTGGGTTATCGCATTTCCACCTCTGGGGTGGTGATGGAGTGTGACCACGTTACAGCCGTGCGAAATTGGCCGACTCCGACCATGGTAAAGGAGGTGCAGCGGTTTTTAGGGTTTGCCAATTACTACCGGAGGTTTATCCGGGGTTTTGGCCAGGTGGCTGCTCCCATTACCTCACTGCTGAAGGGGGGGCCGGCGCGTTTGCGGTGGTCGGCGGAGGCGGACAGAACCTTCAGTCGTTTGAAGGAGCTGTTCACTAACGCTCCCTTGCTGGCTCATCCGGACCCCTCTTTGGTGTTCATAGTGGAGGTGGACGCGTCTGAGGCTGGTGTTGGAGCCGTGCTATCACAGCGCTCGGGCACGCCACCGAAACTCCGTCCCTGCGCTTTCTTTTCAAGGAAGCTCGGTCCGGCGGAGCGTAACTATGACGTGGGGGACCGGGAGTTGTTAGCTGTGGTAAAGGCTCTGAAGGTGTGGAGACATTGGCTTGAGGGGGCTAAGCACCCTTTTCTCATCTGGACTGACCACCGTAATCTGGAGTATATCAGCGAGGAGACTGAATCTGCGGCAGGCTAGGTGGGCCATGTTTTTCACCAGATTTCAGTTCACGATCTCTTATAGGCCAGGTTCCCTGAATACTAAGGCTGACGCGCTGTCCCGTCTCTATGACACCGAGGAGCGGTCCATCGAGCCTACTCCCATCCTTCCTGCTTCATGTCTGGTAGCACCGGTGGTATGGGAGGTGGACGTGGACATCGAGCGGGCGTTACGGTTGGAACCTGTGCCTCCTCAGTGTCCAGTGGGTCGTCAGTACGTGCCGCTTGGTGTTCGTGATCAACTGATTCGGTGGGCCCATACGCAACCCTCTTCGGGTCATCCGGGGATTGAGAGGACAGTGCGGGGTCTTAGGGGGAAATACTGGTGGCCCACTGTTATAGATGATTTTATATGGTTTAAATGTTTATTGAAGACTAAATGAATTATACTCCTAAAATAATGAGCTAACCAATAACCAGTACAGTATTTTTATAAATGGCTTGAATGTGTGTGCATAGAAAAGTAGGAACCAGTGACAGACAGCATGTGATCACTGTGGAACTGATAAGAGGAAGAAGGCCTCTCCAGCCAGGGAGGGGAAAATACCGTTGGGCTTGTAATAAGATTGTGTGACATGTTGCAGGACAAGATAGTAAATATATGTTTTGGAGTAGACGAGGAGGGACATATGTGACGCTATGTGTGTGGACAATTATGACACCATGTGTGATATATAAACAAATGTGCATGGTATTATGAGCAGAATTCTCATGAATAAACAATTCTGGACCAATTGCAGATATGGGGTTTTGTCTAAATTCTTTATTGACCAGAGCCTTACAACCTCTGGGAATTATTCAAAACTTGAGTGATAGTTTATGTCAACAATTGAGATAGCAAAATTCTCATGACACCCACTTTGGCTAAGGACGTGAGGTTTTATGTCTCCTCCTGTTCGGTATGCCCTCAGAGTAAGGCTCCTAGACACCTGCCTAGAGGGAAGTTACAGCCCCTCCCCGTTCCACAACGGCCGTGGTCTCATCTGTCGGTGGATTTCCTCACCGACCTTCCCCCGTCTCAGGGAAACACTACAATCCTGGTCGTTGTGGATCACTTCTCTAAGTCCTGCCGTCTCATCCCGTTGCCCGGTCTCCCTACAGCCCTACAGACTGCGGAGGCCCTGTTTACCCACGTCTTCCGGCACTATGGGGTGCCTGAGGACATCGTTTCTGATCGGGGTCCCCAGTTCACGTCCCGAGTGTGGAGGGCGTTTATGGAGCATCTGGGGGTCTCGATCAGCCTGACCTCGGGTTTTCACCCTGAGAGTAATGGGCAGGTGGAGAGAGTGAACCAGGATGTGGGTAGGTTTCTGTGGTCGTATTGCCAGGACCGGCCTGGTGAGTGGGGAGGTACGTCCCATGGGCGGAGGTGGCTCAGAACTCCCTCCGCCACTCCTCCACTAACATGTCACCTTTCCAGTGCGTGTTGGGCTACCAGCTGGTCCTGGTACCGTGGCATCAGAGCCAGACTGAAGCTCTTGCGGTGGAGGAGTGGGTGCAGCGCTCAAAGGAGACCTGGAGAGCCGTCCAGGAATCACTGAAACAAGCTGGTGGGCGGCAGAAGAGGAGCGCTGACCGTCACCGCAGTGAGGCCCCCGTGTTCGCACCGGGGGACCGGGTCTGGCTCTCAATCCGGAACCTACCCCTCCGCCTGCCCTGCCGGAAGCTGGGGCCGCAGTGTGTGGGGCCATTTAAAGTCCTGAGGAGGATAAACGAGGTGTGTTATAGGTTACAGCTTCCATCTTACTACCGTATTAACCCCTCATTTCATGTGTCTCTTCCTCAGGCCGGTGGTAGCTGGTCCCCTGCAGGAAGGTGAGGTGCCGGAGGTCCCTCCGCCCCCTCTGGACATCGAGGGGTCCCCGGCGTACACAGTCCGCTCCATTCTGGACTCTAGGCGCCGGGTGAGGGGCCTACAGTACCTCGTGGACTGGGAGGGGTACGGTCCGGAGGAGAGGTGCTGGGTACAGGTGGAGGACATCTTGGATCCATCACTGCTGAGGGAGTTCCACCGCCTTCATCCGGATCGCCCTGCGCCTCGCCCTCGAGGCCAGTGTCGGCGCTCTGCAGGGGCCGCGCGTCAGGGGGGGGTACTGTCACAACTTCCACCGACGGTGGCTCCTCTGCCTGTTCGGGCGGCGTTCGGCGGTTGTCGTCACCGGCCTATTAGCTGCCACCGACCCCCTTTTCCTTTCCGTTGATTTTTCTGTATTGGTTGCACCTGTTCCTTGTTTGTGTTTTTTGTTAGGGCTATTTAAGCTGGTTAGGCCCGCCTCCTTTTTGTGCGGGCTTGTTTTCTGTTTGTCGGTGGACTGTTGGTTGTATGTTTCTCTTGCTGTGTTCGGTGTCCTGTTTTGGGCCGCTCTTCTGTTTAGTTCGCCTGTTGTTTGGCGTTTGACATTTTACGCACCGCAATAAAGTTGGTTTCCTGATCCTCTGCTCTCTGCGCCTGACTCCGCACCCACCACTCCTAGCTGTGTGACGCAAACAGTTTATAATGGGACGCCTGGACACTATACGGTACAAATATAGCACTGTACAGGAAAACGATTGATTGCGTATCCATAAAACCATGGTCCAGTCTACACACTACTTCCTGGCTAGCACATTGCTATTTTATGAGGCAATAATATGTCACAAAAACCCAAACCCACATCCCTGCTACTTTCAGTCCAAAAACCCAAGTCCAAGATGCACACCTTTTGATGAATTTGCGACCAGAGTGGGTTGAAGAAAAGCATTGTTAACCACTGATAGGCTATAGGCATAATTGGGGTGATACTAAGCTATAGCAGCTTGATCTTACTTGGACACCGAATTTAAAAATGTGTTGGTTTTTTGTCACGCCGACACGCTTCACCTGATGCATGTTTTGGCACGTAAGGCTGTCCTTGGGCTGATTTTTAAATGTGTAAAGTCTGTAGCCTGCTCGTCATCATTATGATAGTGCTGGTAATTTACAGGTAGGCCAGATAGTTAACACCGTAGGTCACTGATTGTGTTCATTTACAGGTAGGCCAATGTAGGTAACTGACTGGCCTACCTGAAAATGACCACAATGTAGGTGACTGACTGGCCTACCTGTAAATGAATGCAATGTAGGTAACTGACTGGCTTACCTGTAAATGACCACAATGTAGGTGACTGACTGGCCTACCTGTAAATAAATGCAATGTAGGTAACTGACTGGCCTACCTGTAAATGAACACAATGTAGGTGACTGACTGGCCTACCTGTAAATGAATGCAATGTAGGTAACTGACTGGCCTACCTGTAAATGACCACAATGTAGGTGACTGACTGGCCTACCTGTAAATGAATGCAATGTAGGTGACTGACTGGCCTACCTGTAAATGAATGCAATGTAGGTAACTGATTGGCCTACCTGTAAATGACCACAATGTAGGTGACTGACTGGCCTACCTGTAAATGAATGCAATGTAGGTGACTGACTGGCCTACCTGTAAATTAATGCAATGTAGGTAACTGACTGGCTTACCTGTAAATGACCACAATGTAGGTAACTGACTGACCTACCTGTAAATTAACAGTTAATTTAGGTTGTTAACAAATATGGCTCGTCATCATCAGGTTAATTTAGGTAGTTAACAGGTATGGATCATCACCATCAGGTTCATTTAGGTAGTTAACAGGTATGGCTCATCACCATCAGGTTAATTTAGGTTGTTAACAAATATGGCTCATCACCATCAGGTTAATTTAGGTTGTTAACTGGTATGGATCATCACCTTTAGGTTAATTTAGGTTGTTAACTGGTATGGATCATCACCTTTAGGTTAATTTAGGTCGTTAACAGGTGTGCCAGTCCATTATTGTTTACATTGTGTCTTTGAAGTGACTAATCACCTATAGGCCTACAGTGTATTGCATTGGGACCAATGGAGTGGGTGGAGTAGAAAGTGTTGCTGGGCATATAGATGTCAGTCCCCTAGGAAATAACACCCTATATGGATTCTACAGACCCTAGTGACTAATCCCAACCCCACTTATACTTCTGCACCTAGAATAGTTTTCTCTCTATAAGCCAATATGTATTTCATATACAGTGTATTCCCTTACGAAAAAGTATTGCAGTCAGAGTGCAGTATAACTATAACACATAATGAATAAATATATGTTAATTACACCTTTTTGTTTTCCTGTGACGTAGGTGACTTTTATTTTGAAACGGCCGAAATTCCGTGACCCGGAAGTACTTTTTTTCGACCTAGACGGTTTCCTAGATATCACAGCCACAAAGTCAAAATTGTCTATATCTTAAAAATGTATAATAATGAGCTAATTTAATAAATAAATAAAAAATAAAAAAATGGTCTTAATTTAATGTTAGAGTTAGACATAAGGTTAGCCGTGTGGTTAAAGTTATGTTTAAAATAAAAAATAAGAACAGAAATGGTAGAAATAGGCGAGGTTTATGTCTTTGTTGCTGTGGTAACTAGGGACGAGCCGTTGATGTCGAGCAGAACAAGAATCCTTATTTACCCCCAAGACCGCCGTGAAGGAATTATCCCAAACATGGTTCGTTTTTTCGGGGTTTGTTTTAAAATAGCATGTCTAGATTATGTGTTTAAGTGGTTTTCCAGAGTAAAAAAATTAGTCTATCGCTAGCTAGCCTTCTTTAAAAAAAAAAATAAAAAAAATGTTATATACATGTCAATCAACGGATGCTAGCTAACGCGTTAGCTTGTGAATGTTAGTGAAGTGAGTTGTTTTTATAAACGTCCTCGTCATAAATCAGTCTGACACATAATTACACGGGTGTTTGTAGTTTTTTTTTTAATCTTCCAACCTAGATGTTGTAGTCTTCGTGTTCATTGACTTGTCTGTGGTCAATTCCGAGTTACGCTAGTTAGCGACAACAATAATTGTGTTGATGGGGGAGGGGGGGTGGTAAGCGAAACAGATGTCTGGCTTTTGGTCCTGTGTTGCAGGATGATCCAGCTCTTCACTTTTAACTGAGGTCGTCTTAGAAATATTAATTGACTGAAATTAAAGCCTTTTTATTGATGATATTAAAAGTAATACAGTTGTACTCATGTGCTACTCATAGGTAGTGTTAGTCCGAAAGGCCGGCAGATGGCGATGTCGAGTCGTTTCATTTGACCGTCCAAAGGGAATGAATGCAGCCGGTGTGGTGAGAGCAGCTGATCGGTTAAAAATATGACGATACCAGCGATCACTTGCCCATAACTTGAATACAACAGAAGCACGGCAGACCCATTGTAAAGTGAGAGGCTTTTCACAATATTAAAACGTGTCCCAGTGGGCAGAGCTCAGCATGTTGCACTGGGGCACGTTTTAATATTGTGAAAAGCCTCTCATTTTACATTGTCTGCTGTGGTTCTGTGTATTCAAGTTATGCTAATAAATTTGAGACCAGTGTATTGCAGTTAATTTAGACTTTGACTTAAGTCAAGTATCTGTGAGTAGTAGGCCTAAACAGGGAAACAACAATGAGTCCCAGACAGTTCACAATATAATATACCAGAGAAGGGTGTCGTTTACTACCCTAAATTATTGGGACCCTTACAAAACAAGAGAGCAGTTTTGAAACGGCAGTGAAAGTGCAGTAACTGCAGTCGACTGGTATTTTGGACGCAGTAATTACAGAATAACTGCAATTATACTTTACTGTAGCTACACTACAAAATGAATTCTGTAAAAAAAAAAAGTATATACACCTACTATTTTGGATGCAGTATTTGCAGTTATACTGTACTCTGGCTGCAATCTTTTTTTTTTCAAAATGGAGTCTGGTTCATCTGGAATACATTCAAAATATAAATAGAGATAATTAAATGGTGTTTTCTTTGAAAAGATGGGCCTGGCTGAGAATGGAACATTCTGTGTGGTGTTTTTCTCAATCCATAATGAACCTATACTCTCCATTGTCTTACCTACTACAGCAGCAACTGTATTATTTGCCCTTTTATAGAAAACCTTATTTTTATATTATTTTTACTAATGACTCAAAGGTGTGTGACCATTAACATTGGCTGCATATCTATTGTACTTCTCCCAAAGTGTGGACTTGTATAATTTTAAACATTTTATTTAATTAGGCAAGTCCGTTAAGAACAAATTCTTATTTACAATGACTGCCTAAGCTCTCCCCTAACCCGGACGACGCTGAGCCAATTGTGCGTCGCCCTTTGGGACTCCCGATCAAGGCCGGTTGTGATACAGCCTGGATTTGAACCAGGGTGTCTGTAGTGACTCCTCTACCACTGAGATGCAGTGCCTTTAGACCGCTGCGCATCAATCTTCTCATCTCAGGGATTTAACAATGGCGTAGAGTAGCTCAAGCCATTACTTACGTCTAGCCAGTGCTTGGATATCCATGAGGAGAGGGATAGACCGTTGGTATGCAGCCAATTGTATTTCTGGTGGCTTCATCAACAGATGGCCTGTGTCCCAAAGGGCACCTTATACATAGTGCACTAATGCTGACCAAGGCCCTTAAGGCTCTGGTCAAAAGTAGTACATTATACAGGGAAAAGTTGTAGGGAATAGGGTGCCCTTTGGAACGGATTCTGCCTGTTGAGCCCCACCCAGCCTATAGGAAACCATTTCTCCATCCCATTCCCCCCCAATTAAGCAAACAAAGGGGAGAGGCTGTGACTATAAGTTAATATTATTATATATATATATATATATTTTTTACTGTCAATGACTACTTGATAAAGTTCCTTTTTTGTAGGTTTAATAAAACTGTAACTCAGCCAAGAAATCCATCTTTTCATTGATGAGAGGAGTTCATTGTGCTGTTGCCTTTCAGCCTAATCTAGCCTTGATATGGAATAACTTAAGTAAATACCTCCGCCTTAGGAAATCAATTTAAACTAGAGATTTTTTTTTGTTGTTGCGTGGGCTGGGTCTCATTCCGCCCAATGTCGGCATTCTGCCGTTTTAAAAACAAAACAAAAAAAAAAGGCAATTTATGCTTCATCCGAAAATGTGGTCGGCGGTTCCGTATGTAGGGTGTGACGCAATTGCAGAGGCCAAATCAAGTGCCGTACCCGCATCACTGTGTGCCTACCTTTCGCTCCACGTTGACATTTTATTTGTAATTTTATTTAACTAGGGAAGTCTGTTAAGAACCAATTCTTATTTACAATGACGGCTGGGAATAAAAATATAGGACAAAACACACCACGAAGAGAGAGACAACACAACACTACATAGAGACCTAAGACGACAACATGGCAGTAACACATGGCAACACAACATGACAACAACATGGTAGCAACACAAGGTACAAACATTATTGGGTATAGACAACAGCACAAAGGGCAGGAAGGTAGAGACAACAATACATCACACAAAGCAGCCACACCTGTCAGTAAGAGTGTCCATGATTTGAGTCTTTGAATGAAGAGATGGGGATAAAACTGTCCAGTTGAGTGTTTTGTTGCAGTTCGTTCCAGTCGCTAAGCTGCAGCGAACTGAAAAGACGAGCGACCCGGGGATGTGTGTGCTTTGGGGACCTTTAACAGAATGTGACTGGCATAACGGGTGTTGTATGTGGAGGATGAGGGCTGCAGTAGATACCTCCGATNGGGGGGGGGGGGGGGAGTGAGGCCTAAGAGATGATTGGTTGACGGTAGGTGGGGGTGGGACGTCCTGTATAAACACTAACTCACTTCCTTGGCAACTTCCTTCACAACAGCTCTGTGAAGCACCAGAAGTATGGATGCCCTGACTTCTGCAGAGGCCGTGTGATTTTGTAAATGCTCAACGGCCAATGCGGTGCCTTGTAGGCTGTATGTCCACCAGATGCACATGCGTTTTGCCATGTGTTGTTTTTGTCGGATGTTTAGCCCGCATTTTCCACCCTCGACGCACATGTCCTTCGCAAGGCTGCAGAACCGTTTGTAGCATTTAGAAGATCCTGTTCGACCAAAGCTAATATACAGAATATAAACGCAACATGTAAAGTGTTGGTCCCATGTTTCATGAGCTGATTTTTCTTATGAACTATAACTCAGTAAAAACATTAGAAATTGTTTTTATTTCTCTGTGTAATTAGAACAGATGGAAGTTATTCGATCTTCTGGGTTCACAGGCTGGCGGCGCTGCCCAACGGGCTCACAGGCTGGCGGCGCTGCCCAACGGGCTCACAGGCTGGCGGCGCTGCCCAACGGGCTCACAGGCTGGCGGCGCTGCCCAACGGGCTCACAGGCTGGCGGCGCTGCCCAACGGGCTCACAGGCTGGCGGCGCTGCCCAACGGTCTGGCGCGCACAAGGGCGCATTACAACAATTTAATCTAGTTTCTATTCTTGTCACTCATCTCTAACAACGTCAATAAATTGAACTTCTTGTTTCCATATAGAGTATACTGATTTTAAATTCACCGGCTTTCCCGAGTGGCGCAGCGGTCTAAGGCACTGCGTCTCAGTTCTAGAGGCGTCACTACAGACCCTGGTTTGATTCCTAGCTGTAGGGGACAGAGGGGCCAGGGCCCATTGGCTGTAGCCTATTCAGTTGCGGTTATCAGTAGTTGATCACGTTGAAAAATCCTCCGGTTTTCTTCCCGTACAGTTTAGGTGTAGGCTGCTGCAGCGTTGCTGTCCAGAGATGTTGCTTGTGTATGTCGGGAGTGATGTGTATACACGTTTGCAAAAAAAAATCTACTTTTAGCCTGGCCTGCGCAACCTGTGATTTGCGTGAATCTCATTGGTTAAGACACAGAACAGAACCTTGCAGCACTCAATATAAAGGACGGAAAGGCTTGCGTAGTGGACGAGATGACAACCCACTTTACCTATACTCCTTAATTCCCATGATGCTTATCAAAGTAGTGTGTTAAATATCGTCTACAAGCAGCAGGAGTGTGCAGCCCTCAACTGTTTTATTTTTTTGTTGCCGTGGAGAAGCTCAAAGAATACTGTCATCCTGTAGCCGGTAGGTAGGAAAGATGTTTCAACTTAGTAGATATCATAACAAAGGCAATATTTTTCAAACCAGGTATTGAACAAGTCTTGGTCAGTTAGGCTATTTGTGATGTGCAATTGTCGTCATGCACTGATTTTCCTCAGGGGCGTAGGCATGAGTGGGGCCTGGGTGGACACCGATGGAGAATAAACAAACAAGTATTTATTACTACAAAAAAACACCCCGTGCCACTCACCTAGATGATGCTGATCATTTGAAACTACCATTTCCTGCAGTCAATGACCAACAGCGCCCTCTTTTGGCCTCGTGTGTGGAATGTTGAACGCAGAAATACTGGACATTTTTGGAACTCTTATGGTGGCGGTTTGACAATTACAATCATGGTCTTGAATTGGACTCTCATTCTTCTGGTGTTGACTCTGTCTCGAAACCCCCTTGTCCCCTTCCCAGTCGGTCTCGGACCCCTTGTCCCCTTCCCAGTCTTGACTTTAGTCAGATGTTTGATGGTTGGCTGCCATGTCACCAGAATAAGACCCTGGATATTTTAATGAAAAGGAGCATCAAGATCACTGTGCACTTTCACCACCCTGTGACGTTCATCATAACTTATTTAATCTGTAGCCTCATAAACTGCATAGTTTTCACCGGCATTTAATCACAAAATTAATTTCAACGACCAAAAAAAGAATCCACCATGTCCAATGAACAAATGATCTGTCGGCATTTATAACTTTTTACCAAAACTTCCTGTTTCCATCCGTTGTCTTGATTTATTTTTTTATATGTAATGACTTTCCACGCATATAAACATGGTTACAGTTGAACATTTTATAGTAGCTAAAATGTATGTTAATTTAAGACTGTCAGATCTGTCAATGTTGTACCTTACTTAAAATATGCTTAAGCTAGTATTTTTGAGTTTTATTCATTTTAAAAGCTCAGATTCACCGGTGGGGTTGTCAAACGTTTGCCTGTCGACAGTACTTAGCACCTCTGAACAGAGTGTCGGCAGTCCATAGCGGTGTTTGAATACCCATACTACATACTTAATGAGTATATACTATTAGTTCATTTTAGTATACTGTAAACAAACGCTATCCTTTCAGTTGAGCGTACTAGCGCTTCGCCTGTCTACTGGATGCTGTTTCAGAGCGCACACCGGACGCTCTGGCTGAGGTGTAGGGTTGATCTGAGCGTTCAACTTTGAACGTTTCTTCAAGTGCAGTCGCAAAAACCATCAAGCGCTATGATGAAACTGGCTCTCATGAGGACCGCCCCAGGAAAGAAATACCCAGAGTTACCTCTGCTCAGAAATTGCAGCCCAAATAAGTGCTTCAGAGTTCAAGTAACAGACACATCTCAACATCAACTGTTCAGAGGAGACTGCGTGAATCAGGCCTTCATTGTCGAATTGCTGCAAAGAAACCACTACTAAAGAACACCAAGAAGAAAAAGAGACTTACTTGGGCCCAGAAACACGAGCAATGGACATTAGACCGGTGTAAATCTGTTCTTTTGGTCTGAGTCCAAATAAAATGTTTTTGGTTCCAACTGCCATGTCGTTGTGAGATGCAGAGTAGGTGAACGGATTATCTCCGCATGTGTGGTTCCCACCGTGAAGCATGGAGGAGGAGCTGTGTTGGGGTGCTTTGCTGATGACACTGATTTATTTAGAATTCCAGGCACACAACCAGCATGGCTACCACAGCATTCTGCAGCAACAAGCCAACCCATCTGGTTTGGGATTAGTCCCACTATTTGTTTTTCAGCAGGACAATGACCCAAAACACACCTCCAGGCTGTGTAAGGGCTATTTGACCAAGAAGGAGAGCGATGGAGTGCTGCATCAGTTGACTTGGCCTCCACAATCACCTGACCTCAACCCAATTTGAGATGGTTTGGGACCGCAGAGTGAAGGAAAAGCAGCCAACAAGTGCTCAGCATATGTGGGAACTCCTTCAAAACTGTTGGAAAAGCATTCCAGGTGAAGCTGGTTGAGAGAATGCCAAGCGTGTGCAAAGCTGTCATCAAGGCAAAGGGTGGCTATTTTGAAGAATCTCAAATATAAAAATATATTTTGATTTAACACCTTTTTTTGTTACTACTTGATTCCTTACGGTATTTTATAGTTTTGATGTCTTCTATTATTCTACAATGTAGAAAATAGTCAAAATAAAGAAAAACCCTTGACTGAGCAGGTGTGTCCAAACCTTTAACTGGTACTGTGTTATTTTTTTGGGGGGGGGGCCTCCCCCACATAGAGTTTTGTGCTCTCTGATTGGCTTGAAGTCAAGTTGTTGGTCACTAACGAGCATTGCGATTCGCTACCGGGTTGGCACGCAACAGGCACCGCTTTTGTTCTAGCAAGAGAAGGAACGGCCTCACACACTGTGATAAGTACCTATTGGCAGTGAGATTCTCTTTGTGTTTTTATTGACACTGAAATGTTTGAATACTGAACAGCTTCTAGCCCCAAATAGTTAGTCTAGGTAGCTATTGGTGAACTATCTGCATTGACCCTTTTCTTATTTTGCTCCAACTCTTCTGACTCATCACATACGCTGCTGTCTATCCTGTAGCCTAGTCACTTGACCCATACCTAAATATGTACATGCATGTATCTACCTCCAATTCCCTCGTACTCCTGCCCACCGACTCGGTACTGGTACCCCGTGTATAAAGCCAAGTTATCGTTACTCATTTGTGTATTTATTCCTCGTTCTTTTTAAAATTATTCTCTGCGTTGTTGGAAAGGGCCCGTAAGTCAGCATTTCACTGTTTTTAGTCTTACACCTGTTTTTTGTTTAGACAGCATGTGACCCAAATAACGTGAGATCATGTGTTGCAGTCTCACACCATCCTGTTGGTCCAGCCCACCAAGAGGCCAGAGGGAAGGACGTACGCTGACTATGAATCAGTCAACGAGTGCATGGAAGGTAAATTGACAGTCACCTAAACCGACAGAGCAGGGTATTAGAACCCACATGGTATGTGAGACCAGTACTGGCCCACTGAGCTCTAGGACACCACAGTGTAGATGCGCAACACAACCCTAACATTGTGGAACTTTTTGTTTTATGTGTTAAAACTATTTTTAACTTATCACTAATCTATAAATCTATTTATTTTTTTTTTCTTCCCAGGTGTGTGTAAGATGTACGAGGAACACTTAAAGAGAATGAACCCAAACAGTCCATCCATCACATATGACATCAGTCAACTGTTTGACTTCATCGACGACCTGGCTGACCTCAGCTGCTTGGTGTGAGTCTGCTGGGTGACGTTCCAGGAAGTGTTGCACAGCGCAAGCTTGTCAGCGTAGGCAACCTGGAACGTCACCCAGTCCTAGTTGTTGTTTTCACCCAATGACTGTCTGAATGATATCAAATGCCATAATTATATATTTTTGTTGTTTGGGAATTAATTTATTAATAACCTGGTTGTTTTCATTTGTGTGGTTGTTGTAAGGGTATCATGCATGCCTATAATGTCTTATAGTTCACTATAACCCCCAGCATTAGATCTGCAGGCATTAAGTGAAGTGTGTACTTCACTTCTGTTAAGAAACATCCTAGGGCTAAGGATTTCTATGGCCTCATGAAGCTCAATTTTGATGGGGACACTCCGTCTCGATTTCTCCGCTAGGTACCGTGCGGACACACAGACGTACCAGCCCATGTTTTAATATATCTTTCCGTCTGTCTCTCTCCGCTAGGTACCGTGCGGACACAGACGTACCAGCCCATGTTTTAATATATCTTTCCGTCTGTCTCTCTCCGCTAGGCACCGTGTGGACACACAGACGTACCAGCCCATGTTTTAATATATCTTTCCGTCTGTCTCTCTCCGCTGGGTACCGTGCGGACACACAGATGTACCAGCCCATGTTTTAATATATCTTTCCGTCTGTCTCTCTCCGCTAGGTACCGTGCGGACACACAGACGTACCAGCCCATGTTTTAA
>QNTS01004113.1:64242-74320 GCA_003317085.1 Hucho hucho | reverse complement strand
TAACTGTCTGTCATCTCTATGGTCAGAACTGTCTGTCATCAATATAATAGTATTGTAAACCTTATGATATTGATATGATTTATCATATTGTCTCTCTGTTTCACCAGTATGATCATGGTGTTGTCTCTCTGTTTCACCAGTATGATCATGGTGTTGTCTCTCTGTTTCACCAGTATGATCATGGTGTTGTCTCTCTGTTTCACCAGTATGATCATGGTGTTGTCTCTCTGTTTCACCAGTATGATCATGGTATTGTCTCTCTGTTTCACCAGTATGATCATGGTGTTGTCTCTCTGTTTCACCAGTATGATCATGGTACTGTCTCTCTGTTTCACCAGGATGATCATGGTGTTGTCTCTCTGTTTCACCAGGATGATCATGGTACTGTCTCTCTGTTTCACCAGTATGATCATGGTACTGTCTCTCTGTTTCACCAGTATGAGCATGGTATTGTCTCTCTGTTTCACCAGTATGATCATGGTATTGTCTCTCTGTTTCACCAGTATGATCATGGTATTGTCTCTCTGTTTCACCAGTATGATCATGGTGTTGTCTCTCTGTTTCACCAGTATGATCATGGTATTGTCTCTCTGTTTCACCAGTATGATCATGGTGTTGTCTCTCTGTTTCACCAGCTGCAGAATGATGACCTGCTCATCACCTGTTCTTCTGGAGAGCCCTCCTCCCTCTTCACTGGCACCCCGGTGAGTCTCCTCCCCTCTCTCTCTCCCTCTTCACTGGCACCCCGGTGAGTCTCCTTCCCTCTCTCTCCATTTCTCTCTCTCTCTCCCTCTTCACTGAGCCTGCGGTGAGTCTCCATCCCTTCCTCCATTTTTGAAATCGCTCTCTCCCTCCTTTTCCATCCCTCTCTCCCCCATCCCTCCCTCCTTCCTCACTGACCCCCTGGTGAGTCTTCCTCCCTCTTCACTGACCCCCTGGTGAGTCTTCCTCCCTCTTTCCCTCCATCCCTTCCTCTCTCCCTCACTCTTCACTGACATCCTGCTGAGTCAGCCTCTGTATACACAGACAAACCCACAAAAACAATATATGCTATCTAGAACATAAAAGGGTCCTTTGGCTGTCCCCATAGGAGAACTCTTTGAAGAAACCTTTTTGGTTCCAGCAAGAACCCTTTAGGGCGGCAAGTTGCCTAGTGTTTAAGAGCATTGGGCAGTAAACGAAAAGGTAGCGGGTTCGAATCCTCGAGCCGTAGGTGAAAAATCTAGTCTGCTAAATTACTAAAATGTTAACTGTAAATGTTCCAGGTAGAACCTTTTTGGGTTCCATGTAGAACCCTTACCACAGAGGGTTCTACATGGAGCCTAAAAGGGTTCTACCTGGAACCAAAAAGGGTTCTCCTATGGGAACAGCCAAGATAACCCTTTTTAGGATCATTCTGATGTTCTCCTACTCTAGGATCATTCTGATGTTCTCCTACTCTAGGATCATTCTAATGTTCTCCTACTCTAGGATCATTCTGATGTTCTCCTACTCTAGGATCATTCTGATGTTCTCCTACTCTAGGATCATTCTGATGTTCTCCTACTCTAGGATCATTCTGATGTTCTCCTACTCTTTTATTGCCCTCCCTCAGAGCCCAATGTCTCTGTTGGCAGATGACATTACCACCTCGCAGGACACACCCCCTGCAGAATGCGTTGACCTGTCCTTCCTGGAAGAGGCTCTGCTGGGGGGGTCCCCCGAGGGAGGGGGGGAGAGAAGAGGGGAGGGACAGGAAGAGCAGGAGGAAGAGGAAGTACCACCCTGTGACATCCTCCAGCAGAGTCTTCAGGAGGCTGACATCACAGAGCACACTATGGCTCTGGAGGCGGGGCTCGTCCAACCAGGGCCTGGGGAGGGCCACACCCTGTCTCTCTGTCCCCCACTCCTACCACCTCCTCCTCCTGCTGCCGTTCCGTTCCTCTCCAAAACCATAGCCTTCCCTCACCCCCACCCTGGCCCCCCTACCCTGCCCCACAGGGACACCCAGGCTGCGGTGGAGCCTCCCCAACCATCCCTGCTGGCCGTGGGACCAGGCTGCCCCTCCCTGAAGCCTGCTGCTCCCCATCTGGTGGGCCTCCTCCCTGGGAACATCTTCCCCGCACCCCCCCCAGAGACCTCCTTCTCCCTGACCCCTACACAGGCCTCCAACACCTCCTTTTCCCTTATCCAGAAGGCAGTTCCTAGCCTGACAGGGCGCCCCCTACTGGCCCCAACCCTCAGAGCGGCTGCAGCTCCCGGGATCTTTCTCCAGAGAGGGCCCCTGCCCATCCAGCCCAAGCTGCCTATCAACATCCAACCTCGACTTGTTCAGATCAGCCCTAAGCCTCCTGGCCCTGGTGGTCCTGGCCAGAAACCCTCCCCAGGTCTCACCTTCCTCCCTGGGACGCCCTCGTCAAACATCCTCCTATCCCCCCCTCCTCCCCAGCCCAAGCCTGCCCAACACCTCACTGGCCCCCACCTCACCAAGCCCCAGCCCGTCAGCCTGCAGCTGGTCAACCAGGGAGGAGGCTCCTTCCTGATCCAGCCTCAGGGTCTCTTCCATGGCCAGAATCAGTTCCTCCTGCCCGCCCAATCCCCTGTCACCCTGTCCCAGCTGCCCGCCCAATCCCCTGTCACCCTGTCCCAGCTCCCTGGCCAATCCTCTGTCAACCTGTCCCAGCTCCCTGGCCAATCCCCTGTCACCCTGTCCCAGCTCCCTGGCCAATCCCCTGTCACCCTGTCCCAGCTCCCTGGCCAATCCCCTGTCACCCTGTCCCAGCTCCCTGGCCAATCCCCTGTCACCCTGTCCCAGCCTGGCGGTTCCGCACGGCCCCTGTTCACCTCTGGCCACCATGGAGCAACAGTCCAGTCTGTCCAGGGTATGACACCCTCCATCGGCCACCACCTGGTAGATGGGTCCCAGATCCTGACGGCCGTGCCCCACCACAGACAGCTCAACTTCAGCCCTCACACAGTCTTCAGCACCACCTCAACAGGCCAGCTCTCCCTCCGCCAGGGAACCCTGCTCTCCGGCCCCCTGCAGCTACAGTCAGGGACCCCTACTGTCTTCCAGATGCCAGCCCAGTTGGCGGGTGCCTACAACCCCCAGGGGCCCCAGGGGCAGGGGGGTCCAGGGCAGCATGCCACCCTGCTCCACAGCCCTGCTCTAGGGAGCCACATCACCCTGATGCAGTGAGTGTGATATAGAGGCTGAGTCCCAATTGGCTCCCTATTCCATACAGGGCCCAGTGAATGTCTACACACCTCTTGCACACATTTTGCTGCCCCAACCCCCCCCCCACCCCCAACTGATCTACACAACTGGCTCCACATTTGTCAAAGTTAAAGAACAAGTATAGAAATAAATTAATAGAAAATAAAAAAAACTACGATATTTTGTTTGCGTATGTCTTCACCCCCCCAGAGTTCATACTAGGTGGAAGCATCTTTGGCAGCCATTACAGCTGTGAATCATTTTGAAAAAGATTCTACCAACTCTGCACAACTCTTAGGGCGACGTATATCCATCGTTTTTTGTCAAAATTGCTCAAGCACAGTAAATTTGGTTGGGAATCATTGATGGACAGCAATATTCAAACCTTGACTCTGTTAAAAAATAAAAAATAAAATCGATTTAAAATCATCCACAATGTTTGCAACAAGGCCCTTAAGTAATAATGCAAAACAACATGGCAAAGACATTTTTTGGGGGCTTAAATAAAAAAAAACTTCAGTCAGTCAATTTCGGTACAACATACTATGGGGATCGCACTCTTTCGACTTCGGTTGAAGGATCTACAATCACGCCTGACAAGGCAAATTAAATCTGCGCCTCGCTGGAACCCCCCCGCCTTCCGCAGGTGATAAGCGTGAGTCTCGGATTCATTCCTTAAATTATTCCACTCTTCACCTCAGTGTGAACAGGAACGATTCACGCTACTGAAATAAACTATTGTAACACGAGACTTAATTGCGCCAACTAAACTGACCCTTAGTGGTAGAGCGTGATCACCCCCTAATTTATTTATTTTATTTATCTAGGCAAGTCAGTTTAGAACAAATGTTTATTTACAATGACTGCCTAGGAACAGTTGGGTTAACTGCCTTGTTCAGGGGCAGAACGACAGATTTTTACCTTGTCAGTTCGGGGATTCGATCTAGCAACCTTTCAGTTACTGGCCCAACACTCCAACCACTAGGCTCTAACCACTAGGCTCTAACCACTAACCACTAGGCTCTACCCACTAGGCTCTAACCACTAGACTCTACCCACTAGGCTCTAACCACTAGGCTCTACCCACTAGGCTCTACCCACTAACCACTAGGCTCTACCCACTAACCACTAGGCTCTAACCACTAACCACTAGGCTCTACCCACTAGGCTCTACCCACTAGGCTCTAACCACTAGGCTCTACCCACTAACCACTAGGCTCTACCCACTAACCACTAGGCTCTAACCACTAACCACTAGGCTCTAACCACTAGGCTCTAACTACTAGGCTACCTGCCGCCACATTGAAGTTTGTATTGTTGTTATGAGATTCCTAATCACAGTTGTTATTTTATTTAATGTTTTTTTTTTATGGGCCCATCCACCTCTTCGGAGGACAAAAATCAACTTTGTTTTTACAGCTTTTCCTTTTGTAGTTACATGTACAGTCATTTGATATTTGTATATACATTACATAGATAGATAGTACTTGTACATAATAAATCACGAACAATTAGTTATTCTTCGAATTGCTTGGCATGGCTGTAGCAATAAGTAAGATGGCTTACGCATATGTTGGTCGATTCGCTCTCTGTCCAGAAGGAGGCTCCCCTCCCCTATAGATGCTGATTCCTGACTGTAGCTCACTATGAGGTGTCTAGGGATAGGTGGTGTCTAGCGATAGGTGGTGTCTAGCGATAGGTGGTGTCTAGCGATAGGTGGTGTCTAGCGATAGGTGGTGTCTAGCGATAGGTGGTGTCTAGCGATAGGTGGGTGTCTAGCGATAGGTGGGTGTCTAGCGATAGGTGGGTGTCTAGCGATAGGTGGGTGTCTAGCGATAGGTGGGTGTCTAGCGATAGGTGGGTGTCTAGCGATAGGTGGGTGTCTAGTGATATAGGTTCCCTTTCAGTCGGTCACTAGGTAGAACATGCTATGAGGAGTCAGCGACCAATCATATTCACCTGAATAAAAACTGAAATCACGCCCAATGGGCCAATGGAGGCCGAGCCCACCCTCGGAAGCCCCGCCTTTCTGGCTATAATAACGGGTCACACCATTTATAAACTTTTCAAGCACACACGGAGACTACGAGATTTGGCTCCAACTTAGGTGTCTGTTAGTGGGGAGAGGGTACTCGTCCCCCTAGATGTTGTGAGTTTCAGGTCTTGGAATGGGTTTTTGTGTTTGCTAAAATCCCACTGCTTTCTGCTCTGCTTGTGTAGCCAGTGCTTCCTTGTTTGAGTAAGCTGGCCAGTGGTAAGAGTAAGTTCGAAAAGGCTAACCAGCCGAGTTTGTACCTCCGACCGTCCCCTAGTTCATGTGGTTTCACAATGAAAATTAAAGATACTCACGATTGCTGCCATGTTTACTTGGTGTGGAAACATGAGGCTTTGGCTAGGACCAGTTCCATCTGTGTTCAACTTCCATTGGGCGTCGGGCTGACTTTGTGAGAAAGATTGGGGCTGCTGGCGAAGGGTCTTCCGGTGAAGCGACCTCGGGAATGGGGTTGTCTGAGGCCCGGGACAGAGCAGCGGTGGTCAGAGTTGATAGGGGTGTCATCCCAGCCGAGTGAGGCTCATTCTGGTTTCTCTGGCAGAGTTCACCTGGGGGTGGATTGGCTGTCTTCTCTTCCGCAGCGGAGTTCCTCCAGGTTTGGGGGAAGGTATTTACCTCCTGTCCCTGCAGCGGTTTAAAGATTTCACAGATGAGCTAAAGGCGACCTGGGATTCCACTCATTCAGCCATGCTGATGCTACCATGTTATGGCCAGCTCATGAATGTAGAGGATATGGAGGAAGCAGAAGTCATTTGCATACCGCCGATGGATGAAAAGCTGGCGAGTTACTTAGCTCCAGAGGCTAACAAGGGGGCTAATCCTAGCGCAGTGCTTCTGGAATTAACAGTGCCGGTTCTTGGCGGATCAGCTGGACAAAGTGTACCAGGCTGAGGGTGTGGTTCCTGAGAGAGACAGGCGGATGTGTTTGGATAAGCAAGTTTCGCCAACAAGGTTGTTTTGGCTCGGCTATGGAGTCCTTACAGGCGGCCCGTTTCGAGAAAAAAAAACAGGACGCAGCTCTACGGGTCCTTTTCCCACTAAAATCCTTTGCGGGGAGCGGCTCGGCAGTTTCCAAGCCACGAAGTAAAGGGTCCAGACCAGAGGCGGGTTGCCCCGGGCCAGAGGGTGGCTTCAATGTCGGCTTTTGACCATCTTGGTGCTTCTGGGCAAGGGGTGGACGTCTTGGCGCAGATGCCATGCTGGGTTGAAATGGAGAAATGGGGTGAAAGCTGATTCTGCCGCATTGCGGGGTGAAGGATCAGACCTGGCGACCCTAGCTGGAGGCCCGGGAGAGGGGGCGTGTTCTCTGTGGCCTCCTCCCGAAGTGGCTCCCAAGTTGCTCGGTCAATAGGAGTACGGTACTGTCCCATATTCAGTCTCTAGGCTTCATAAGAAACCAGAGAAAAAAAAGGTGTGTCTGACTCCATCTCAGCGTATTCCGTTACTGGGTCTCAAGCAAGACTCACTCATGTATCGCTTTACTTAGCCACTCACCTAGATGCATCTCGCAGCCTCGGGTGTCCCTGTAAGGCCTACCGGCCCTGGCCCAGTGGTGGGACCCTCTGACAGGGGGCTCCCATGTGCGGAGTGTATCTCATAGTGTGATCACGACAGACGCATCCCCCCGAAGATGCGCTGTACAAAGGCAACTCAATCAGGTGATATGGACACTGGTGCGGAGCGCACTGCATATCAATTACCCGGAGCTCCTAACTGTGTATCTGGAGCTCAGGCACTTCCCCCTGCTTTTGTTGGGCCGGTTTGTGCTGGTGAGAACCGACAACACGTGGCATGCATCAATAGATGGGGAGAGACTCTTGTCTTTTATTTGATTTGATTTAACTAGGCAAGTCAGGGGCCTCCCGAGTGGTGCAGTGGTCTAAGGCTAGCTGTGCTAGCTGTGCCACTAGAGATCCTGGTTCTGCCGCAACTGGCCGTGACCGGGAGACCCATGAGGCGGCACACAATTGGCCCAGCATCGTCCGGGTTAGGGGAGGGTTTGGCCGGCAGGGATGTTCTTGTCCCATTGCGGACTAGCGACTCCTGTCGCGGGCTGGGCGCAATGCACGCTGACACGGTCGCCAGGTGTACTGTGTTTCCTTCGACACATTGGTGCGGCTGGCTTCTGGGTTAAGCGGGCATTGTGTCAAGAAGCAGTGCGGTTTGGCTGGGTTGTGTTTCGGAGGACGCACGGCTCTCGACCTTCGCCTCTCCCGAGTCCGTACGGGAGTTGCAGCGATGGGACAAGACTGTAACTACCTCTTGGATAGATCATCAAAGACAACAACCACCCGAGCCACTGCCTGTTCACACCGCTACCATCCAGAAGGCGAGGTACAGGTGCATCAAAGCTGGGACCAAGAGACTGAAGAACAGCTTCTATCTCAAGACCATCGGATTACTAAATAGCAATCACTAACTCAGAGAGGCTGCTGCCTACAATCACTAGTCACTTTAAACAATGCAACTTTGATAATGGTTACGCCTTGCCTATGTCGCTCGGCCATCGCTCATCCATGTATTTATATGTACATATTCACCCCTTTAGATTTGTGTGTTAGGTAGTTGTTGGGTATTACTGTTAGATATTACTGCACTGTCGGAACCAAGCATTTTGCAACACTCGCATTAACATCTGCTAACCATGTGTATGTGACAATTGATACCACAAAAAAATAACCTAGGCAAGTCAGTTAAGAATAAATTCTTACTTACAATGGCGGCCTACTCCGGCCAAATCCTAACCCGGACGACGCTGGGTCAATTGTGCGTCGCCCTATGGGACTCCCAATCACGGCCGGTTGTGATACAGCCTGGAATCGAACTAGGGTCTGTAGTGAAACCTCTAGCACTGAGACGCAGTGCCTTAGACCACTGCGCCACTCGGGAGCCCAAACCCAAACTCCTAACCTTGGCTCGCTCCCTTATGCTGGGGAGCAGTGCGCACATACTCTCTCTAAGGGCGACGCATGTCCCCGGTTGTCTCAACTTGGATGCAGATCTTTTATCCAGGTGGGACCCTCTCTCTCAGGAGTGGACGTGGTCTCCCAGGTATTGGACATTTTTGGCAGGGCCGACGTAGATCTTTACGCATCGCAAGAAAATGCTACTTTTTCCTCGATGAGGGACCCGAGTGCCCTGATGGGAACGGACACTCTGGCTCAACAGTGGCATTGGACCGTCTTTTACGCATTTCTGCCAGGGGTTCAGATTCAGCCCACATTGGAGAGGGTTCGCCGGGAGGGCTTACCATTGATTCTTGTGGCTCCCTGTTGGCCCAGGCAGCCTTGATTCTTGTGGCTCCCTGTTGACCCAGGCAGCCTTGGTTCTTGTGGCTTCCCATTGGCCCAGGCAGCCTTGGTTTGCAGAGATCATTCGCCTTCTAGGTGGGGACCCATGGAAACTCCTGTTTGCCGAAGGGACCTGTTGTCCGAGGACACAGGCAGGCTTGGCAAGCGAGGCCAGAGATTTGCTTCATATGGGCCTGGCCCCTGAGAGGGCCAATCAGATGGCTAGAGGTTTATCTTCCGAATGTTATTGCTATTGTTCAGTCTGCAAGGGTGGCCTCCACGAGAGGGCTGAATGCGTATGTGGCAAGTGTTTGAGTTCTGGTGCCAAGATAAAGGACTTGTTCCTTTTCAGTGCTCTGTGAAGGACATCCTTATGTTCCTACAGGAGCTTTTGGAGCAGGGGTGGGCATTCTCTATGTACATGGCTGCTATCAGCGTGTCATGTGGGAATTGATGGAGCCTCCCCGGGGACCAACCCCCCCTGGTTGTGCGATTCCTGAAAGGTCTAGGACCGGTCTATAAACCTATTGCGCCCACATGGGACTTGGTGCTGGTTTTGGAGGCACTGTGGGTGGCTCCCTTTGAGCCTCTAAAGAGCTAAACCTCCCCATCTTAATTTTATATTAAATTACAAAATGTTCTATACTTTTTCTTTGACTTTGAAAATGTGGAGCCAGTTGTGTAGATCAGTAGGAAGATTTTTTTATATTTAATTACTTTTTAGATTTAATTCTAAGGCAGCAAAATGTGACAACTGTACAAGCGTTGTGTAGATATTCAATAGAACCCTATGGGCCCTGGTCAAAAGTAGTGCACTACATAACAGAATCCTATGGGTTCTGGTCAAAAGTAGTGCACTTTATAGGGAATAGGGCGCCATTTGGGACACAACCAGACCTTTTAACAACACTACTACTACTACTACACCCTTTAACAACACCACTACTACTACTACTACACCCTTTAACAACACCACTACTACTACTACACCCTTTAACAACACCACTACTACTGCTACACCCTTTAACAACACTACTGCTACTACTACACCCTTTAACAACACTACTGCTACTACTACACCCTTTAACAACACTACTGCTACTACTACACCTTTTAACAACATTACTACTACAACACCCTTTAACAACACTACTACTACTACTACTACTACACCCTTTAACACTACTACTACACCCATTAACACTACTACTACTACTACTACTACACCCATTAACAACACCACTACTACTACACCCTTTAACAACACTACTGCTACACCTTTTAACAACACTACTACTACTACTATTACTACACCCTTTAACAACACTACTACTACTACTACTACTACTACTACACCCTTTAACAACACTACTACTACTACACCCTTTAACAACACTACTACTACTACACCCTTTAACAACACTACTACTACTACTACTACCCCTTTAACAACACTACTACTACTACTACTACTACTACACCCTTTAACAACACTACTGCTACTACTACACCCTTTAACAACACTACTACTACTACTAC
>QNTS01004113.1:42775-64185 GCA_003317085.1 Hucho hucho | reverse complement strand
ACTACTACTACCCCTTTAACATTACTACTACTACTACACCCTTTAACAAAACTACTACTACTACTACTACACCCTTTAACAACACTACTACTACCCCTTTAACATTACTACTACTACTACACCCTTTAACAAAACTACTACTACTACTACTACACCTTTAACAACACTACTACTACACCCTTTCACTCTGTCTTCCTCAACAGCTCTGGGATGCAGCTCACCTCAACCCACCCAGACAGTCACATGACCTCCATTTCCATCCTCAACACCACCCCTCCTGCTGTAGTACAGGGTCTGCCCTTCACCCCCCAGACCTCCAGACCACTAGGGGGCGTTACAGAGGGACAGATCAGTGTTCAGCAGGCGTCTGTAGTGTTGCTGCCTGACAGAGCTGGCCATGAGGAGAGGAGGGAGGAAGCGACGTCCCCACACCTGCCTCAGGTGAGAAGTCAACACTGATTGATTAATTGGTTGGTTGGCTGGTTGATTAATTGATTGGTGCTCAGTTAATTGATTGGTTAATTGATTTATCCTCCTAAGTCAAATGCTAGGTGGGTCTAGTACACTAGCAAAACAAATGTACAGCAGAACATTCTCTAATCAGTTTGTTGTTCCCCTCAGTCGACAAGGCACCTTTTCCAGCAGCATGCCTCTCTCCAACCCTCCACCGCCAGTCTCCAGTCCACTTCTCCCCCTGTAATGGCCCTCCTACAGACCCCGCTGGAGGCCCCACAGGCCCTGGTCCCACCTGGTATGCTACCCAAATACCTGCTCGACCAAGTTGGGACGTTACACAAACACCTGCTGGACCCAGTTGTGACGTTACACAAACACCTGCTGGACCCAGTTGGGACATTGCACAAACACCTGCCGGACCCAGTTGGGACGTTACCCAAACACCTGCTGGACCCAGTTGGGACGTTACACAAACACCTGCTGGACCCAGTTGGGTCATTACCCAAACACCTGCTGGACCCAGTTGGGTCATTGCCCAAACACATGCTGGACCAGACGGAGACAGGGACAAAACCAGGGGTGGAAGAGGATCACAGCCCCACCCAGGCCTTCATTCATCTTCTACAACAGGTCAACCAGCCTTAATGCTCTCTATTGTGACTGTTTATTGACTTAAAGGGGCAATCTGCAGTTGCTACATCCATTTGTTGACGTATAAATTAATGATACAGTGGCAAGAAAAAGTATGTGAACCCTTTGGAATTACCTGGATTTCTGCATAAATTGGTCATACAATTTGATCTGATCTTCATCTAAGCCACAACAATAGACAAACAGTCTGCTTAAACTAATAACACACAAATTATTGTATTTTTCTTGTCTATATTGAATACATCATTTAAACATTCGCAGTGTAGGTTGGAAAAACTATGTGAACCCCTAGGCTAATGACTTCTCCAAATGCTAATTGGAGTCAGGAGTCAGCTAACCTGGAGTCCAATCAATGAGACGAGATTGGAGACACAGAAGGTTCAGCACTGTTGCTACTCTCCTTAGGAGTGGCCGGATGCAAAGATGACTGCAAGAGCGCAGAATGCTCAATGAGGTTTAAGAAGAATCCTAGAGACTTACAGAAATCTCTGGAACATGCTAACATCTCTGTTGACGAGTCTACGATACGTAAAACACTAAACCAGAATGGTGTTCATGGGAGGACACCACGGAAGAAGACACTGCTGTCCTAAAAAAACATTGCTGCACGTCTGAAGTTTGCAAAAGTGCACCTGGATGTTCCACAGCGCTACTGGCAAAATATTCTGTGGACAGATGAAACTACTGTTGAGTTGTTTGGAAGGAACGCACAACACACCAACATCAAAACCCCATCCCAACTGTAAAGTATGGTGGAGGGAGCATCATGGTTTGGGGCTGCTTTGCTGCCTCAGGGCCTGGACAGCTTGCTATCATCGACGGAAAAATGAATTCCCAAGTTAATCAAGACATTTTGCAGGAGGATGTAAGGCTATCTGTACCGCCAATTGAAGCTCAACGGAAGTTGGGTGATGCAACAGGACAACGACCCAGAACACAGAAGTAAATCAACAACGTCTTCAACAGAAGAAAATATGCCTTCTGGAGTGGCCCAGTCAGAGTCCTGACCTCAACCCGATTGAGATGCTGTGGCATGACCTCAAAAGAGCAGTTCACACCAGACATCCCAAGAATATTACTGAACTGAAACAGTTTTGTAAAGAGGAACGATCCAGAATTCCTCCTGACTGTTGTGCAGGTCTGATCCGCAACTACAGAAAACTTTGGTTGAGGTTATTGCTACCAAAGAAGGGTCAACCAGTTATTACATCCAAGGGTTCACATACTTTTCCCACCCTGCACTGTGAATGTTTACACGATGTGTTCAATAAAGACATGGAAATGTATAATTGTTTGTGTGTTATTAGTTTAAGCACCCTATGTTTGTCTATTGTTGTGGCTTAGATGAAGATCAGATCAAATTGTATGACCAATTTATGCAGAAATCCAGGTATTTCCAAAGGGTTCACATACTTTTTCTTGCCACTGTATGTACCCATTGATTCTTTAAGAATTTAACTTTAAATGCCTCATGAGCTTAGTTCAACTGTCATACCCCACGAGAAGCTGAAAATATAAGCTTGTTTTACTGTTTGTAAATAATGTACACTACCGTTCAAAAGTTTGGGGTCACTTAGAAATGTCCTTGTTTTTTAAAGAAAAGCAGTCCATTAATATAACATCAAATTGATCAGAAATACAGTGTAGACATTGTTAATGTTGTAAAAGACTATTGTAGCTGGAAACGGCAGATTTTTTAAAATGGAATATCTACATAGGCGTACATAGGCCCATTATCAGCAACCATCACTCCTATGTTCCAATGGCACGTTGTGTTAGGCTAATTGATCATATGAAAACCCTTTTGCAATTATGTTAGCACAGCTGAAAACTGTTGTTCTGATTAAAGAAGCAATAAAACTGGCCTTCTTTAGACTAGTTGAGTATCTGGAGCATCAGCATTTGTGGGTTCAATTACAGGCTCAAAATGGCAAGAAACAAAGACCAGAAACAAAGACTAGAAACAAAGAGGACAAGTACATTAGAGTGTCTAGTTTGAAAAACAGACGCCTCACAAGTCCTCAAACTAGACACTAATGTACTTGTCCTCTTGCTCAGTTGTGCACCGGGGCCTCCCACTCATCTTTCTATTCTGGTTAGAGCCAGTTTGCGCTGTTCTGTGAAGGGAGTAGTACACAGCGTTGTACGAGATCTTCAGTTTCTTGGCAATTTCTTGCATGGAATAGCCTTCATTTCTCAGAACAAGAATAGACTGACGAGTTTCAGAAGAAAGTTCTTTGTTTCTGGCCATTTTGAGCCTGTAATCAAACCCACAAATGCTGATGCTCCAGATACTCAACTAGTCTAAAGAAGGCCAGTTTTATTGCTTCTTTAATCAGAACAACAGTTTTCAGCTGTGCTAACATAATTGCAAAAGGATTTTCTAATGATCAATTAGCCTTTTAAAATTATAAACTTGGATTAGCTAACACACCGTGCCATTGGAACACAGGAGTGATGGCTGCTGATGTAGATATTCCATAAAAAATCTGCCATTTCCAGCTACAATAGTCATTTACAACATTAACAATGTCTACACTGTATTTCTGATCAATTTGATGTTATTTTAATGGATGAAAAAGGGTGCTTTTCTTTAAAAAACAAGGACATTTCTAAGTGACCCCAAACTTTTGAACGGTAGTGTACATGTAAACAAACAATGCATATCCTCAAAACATGGTTAAAACTATAATTTTGATATCATGGATGATCAGTCCTTGCATCCATAGCTCTATGAATTTGAGTGGTTACATTTCTCCAGCCCCATCCCTCAGCTTTTTACCAAAACAGGGTAGGGTTTGAACTGCTGATTGTCGCTTTAAAGGTTTATTGATTAAATGTTGAAGATATTGTCTTGATTTACATGACATAACCTTATTGTTTTCCTTCATCGCACCACAATTTCTACCATAGCAAGCACTTACCCCTCCCAATCCCTCCCCATCACCTGAGGTCCTGGCTGGGACTGTGTCAGTGGAGGATCACACTGTCTCCGCTGTGGCCAGTGAGATGGAGGAGGCCCCTCCACCCATCCAGCCAGCAGTTCTAGGACAGGCAGGAGCCCAGTCTGCGATGCCCCTCAGCCCCTGTGTGTTGGTGGCCTATCCAGCTCCACTACACCCAGAGACAGAGGAGACTACCCTGCCAGGCCACTCTCCTACCCTGCTATGCCAATCTCCACCTGACCAGGGTTTAGGGACCACACCCCCGGCTGGGCAGGGCTTAGTGAGCACCCCCCCGAATGGGCAGGGCTTAGTGAACACCCCCCCGAATATGCAGGGCTTAGTGAGAACACCCCCGAATGGGCAGGGCTTAGTGAGCACACCCCTTACTAGGCAGGGCTTAGGGTCCACACCCCAACAAGACAGTTTATCTTCCCCACCAAGTGGGGCCACCTCCCTGGGACTGGCTGGGTCTGGATCTGGAAGTGCCGTCCCTCAAACCCAGACTGCAGTTTTCAGAAGCCCCTCCCCCCAGCTCCAGACTGCAGTGTTCAGCAACCCCAGCTCCTCCCCTCGACCGGTCTGTGTGCCTCAGCAGCAGCCTGACCCCCTCCTAGTGCAGCCTGACCCCCTCCTAGTGCAGCCTGACCCCCTCCTAGTGCAGCCTGACCCCCTCCTAGTGCAGCCTGACCCCCTCTGTGTGACTCCCAGCTCCTATGGAGAGGTTGACCAGGCTAACCAGCACCATGCTGTCCAACAGCACACAAAGCAAAGCAGTGAGTCTGACCACACAGAGGCTGCAACCCAAATGGCACCCTATTCCCTGTATAGTGCACAACTTTTGACCAGAGTCCTATGGGAGTAGTGCACTATAAAGGGATTAGGGTGCCATTAGGGATGCACACAGAGTATTAATACAAATCATCATGCAACAATTCTAACAATGCTACTCCCTTTCACAGTCTTCCTAACCCAGTCCTTTCACTCTCTCCCTGCCTCACACACATCATCACTATCACCCCATCAACATCACAACCATCACCATCATCATCATCAACCATCACCATCATCACAACCATCACCATCATCAACATCACAACCATCAACATCACAACCATCACCACAATCACAACCATCACCACAATCACAACCATCACCATCATCAACATCACAACCATCACCATTACAACCATCACCATCACAACCATCACCATCACAACATCACAATCACAACCATCATCATCACCATCATCATCACAACCATCAACATCAATCACCATTACAACCATCACCATCATCACATCACAATCATCATCATCACCATCACCATCACAACCATCACCATCATCGTCACAACCATCATCACCATCATCGTCACAACCATCATCACCATCACAACCATCATCATCATCATCATCACCATCATCACTACCATCACCACCACCACCATCATCACCCCCATCATCATCTTCTGTATTATAATGCTCAGAACCACCAGCTGCCTTGGCCATGGATGTGGAGGGTAAAGCCTTTACTCTTGATGTCCATCCACCTTCTCCCAGACCCCAGGGCCACCAGTGGCCACCAGGCCCCCACATAGTCCAGGGGCCCAACACAGTTCGGTGGCCCCACACTGTCCAGGAGCCACAGTACGACCAGGGGCCCCAAGCCCACAGAGAGCAGGACCAGTGGCTCAGAGCAGTTCAGACAGCCCAACAGTCAAAGACAAAGGTGAGAAACAATCAAGTTTGCATTTGAAATGGACCCCTATTCCCTATATAGTGCACTACTTTTGACCAGAGCCCTATGGCACCCTATTCCCTATATAGTGCACTACTTTAGATCAGAGCCCTATGGCACCCTATTCCCTATATAGTGCACTACTTTTGACCAGAGCCCTATGGCACCCTATTCCCTATATAGTGCACTACTTTTGACCAAAGCCCTATGGCACCCTATTCCCTATATAGTGAACTACTTTAGATCAGAGCGTTATGGGCCCTGCTTTTGGCCCTCGAGGCCCTGCTCAAATGAAATGCACTATATAGGGAATAGGGTGCCATAGGGCTCTGGTCAAAAGTAGTGCACTATATAGGGAATAGGGTGCCATTCTCAGATTCTAGGCCTTTCATCCAGCATATTCTCTTCATTCTACTCAGATTCTGAAACCACTATTCTCTTCATTCTACTCAGATTCTGAAACCACTATTCTCTTCATTCTAATCAGATTCTTAAACCACTATACCTGTCATTCTACTCAGATACTGAAACCACTATTCTCTTCATTCTACTCAGATTCTGAAACCACTATTCTCTTCATTCTACTCAGATTCTGAAACCACTATACCTGTCATTCTACTCAGATTCTGAAACCACTATACCTGTCATTCTACTCAGATTCTGAAACCACTATACCTGTCATTCTATTCAGATTCTGAAACCACTATTCTCTTCATTCTACTCAGATTCTGAAACCACTATTCTCTTCATTCTACTCAGATTCTGAAACCACTATTCTCTTCATTCTACTCAGATTCTGAAACCACTATTCTCTTCATTCTACTCAGATTCTGAAACCACTATTCTCTTCATTCTACTCAGATTCTGAAACCACTATACCTGTCATTCTACTCAGATTCTGAAACCACTATACCTGTCATTCTACTCAGATTCTGAAACCACTATACTCTTCATTCTACTCAGATTCTGAAACCACTATACTCTTCATTCTACTCAGATTCTTCAATCTCCAGTAATCCTAAGGTCATATCTCACCCATACCAGGTGGCCGGTCCTGTGGCGAAGGAGAGAGAGCAGAGACTGACTGAAGCAATGTGCAGGTGAGATGCAGGACACGTCAGGTTGTCTCTCTCGGATGTTGACGACGTCTGTATTGCGTGATGATGAAGTGCAGTACCAAAAAGTGTCTGAGGTGTGAAAGAAGGATAGTTACCCTGCAGTTTTGCAATGAAGTCATTGCGCAAACGCTAGTTAGCATTTGTTCATAAAACTACCTCTAACTTCCTTCATATTGGATACAGAGACATACAAATGGTATCCATGAGTTCATCTGACTGGGGAAGTAGATAAAGGGCTTCAGTCGTTAAAATGGCTTTAGGAGCATTCACCAGAGTATCGATCCTCTGGTGACTTTACGTTTTGAACCTTAAACTAGTGTCTGTGATGTCATCCTCAGGCTCCAGCAGCAGCTGTTTCAGGACCAGGGACCGGTCCAGAGCCCTTACATCTGTTCCCCCTTCTCCTCATTGGGGGAGGCTGTGACACACCTGTTACCATACCACACCTGTGCCGGACACCTGCCTAGTCAGGACGACTTCAACTTAGGTCAGAACACCGGTTTTAATTCACTCTGTAGACTGTCAGTACATTCTTAGAAAAAAAGGGTTCCAAAAGGGTTTTAACTGGAACCCAATAGGGTTTTAACTGGAACCCAATAGGGTTTTAACTGGAACCCAATAGGGTTTTAACTGGAACCCAATAGGGTTCCTCAAAAAGTTATCCCATGGGAACAGCCAAGCTACCCTATTATGTTGTAGATATAACCTTTTTTTCTAAGAATGTAGTAAAGGCAGGGGGCTTGATGGGAAATGTAGTTCTACATGCCATTATCAGCCTCTGTATGTATGATTATTGACGTGTCCCCCTCTCTCTGCAGTGGACAAGCAGTTTGACACTGTGTCAGGGTTCTTACTGAAACGCACCAAGGACATGCTCAACAAGTACAGACAGCTACTGCTGGGGGAGGCACTGGTATGCCACTGCACTCACACATCTATATTTCCCTTTTTTTTCCTCTTAAACCATATCGCAACTGTCTTTGCTAAAGTTCTCATTTGTTTTCTTCTGTATTTTGCTTTTATGGATGGAAATTCCTCTGACAATTATACGTTTTTGAGTTTTGGAGTTCCTCAAGGGTCAGTTCTAGGACCACTGCTGTTTTAAATTTGATATGCTACTGCTTGGTGATGCTATTCGGAAAACACAGTGTCAATTTTCACTGATACATGGACAAGACAAAAGCTGCTGATGCTTTATAAGCACATATATATAAGTTTCCGATTATTTTGTGCCCAATAGAAATGAACGGTAAATAATGTATCATTTTGTAGTCACTTTATTGTACATAAGACTTCTACATTAATGTAGATACTACCATGATTACGGATAAGCCTGAATGAATCGTGAATAATAGTGAGTGAGAAAGTTACAGACGCACAAATATCATACCCCTAAGACATGCTAACCTCTCATCATTACAATATCAAGGAACATTAGCAATTGGGGGGTGGGGGGGGGGCATGATATTTGTGCATCCGTAACTGTCTCACTCATTATTCCAGGATAATTTCAGGATTATCTGTAATCATGGTAGTATCTACATTAATGTAGAAGTGTTTAGAAACATTATATTATTATTTATAATAAAAGTGACTCCAAAATGACACAATACATTATTTACCATTCGTTTCTATTGGGCACAAAATAATCTGAAACACAACCTAAACAAATAGAAAATACATCCAATATTTTTTTGTAGAGTCAAAAGCTTGTTATAATTATTGTATGCTGTGAATATGGGACCAAATACATTAACTTTTGACCAATACTTTTGGTCCCATAAAATGGGGGGACTATGTACAAAAAGTGCTATAATTTCTAAACTGTTCACCTGATATGGATAAAAATACCCTCCCATTTAAAATCGGACAGTCTGCACTCCTAGTCAGTCATTGGTTCATTTCAAATCCTAACCTTGAGTTTAGAGCCAAAATAAGAAAGAAATGCTTCACCGTCCCAATAATTACAGAAGGCACTATATCACACACACACTGTATGTACCAATGTCCCCCAATATCAACAGCAGGTGATGCCGTCGGCAGAGATGGTAATGCTGGATCGTCTGTTCCTCCAATCAGAGAGGTTTTCCCTGGGCGAGGACCGACACAGGGCCCGTAGAGACCCAGGTTAGTGCCGTGGGGGAGTGGAGATGCACTATGTATACAGCAGTATGTGGACACCTCTTCAAATTAGTGGATTCGGCTATTTCAGCCACACCCGTTGCCGACAGGTGTATGAAATCGAGCACACAGCCATGCAATCACCATAGACAAACATTAGCAGTAGAATGGTCTTACTGAAGAGCTCAGTCACTTTCAACGTGGCACCGTCATAGGACACCACCTTTCCATCAAGTCAGTTCTTCAAATTTCTGCCCTGCAAGAGCTGCCCCGGTCAACTGAAGTGGAAACGTCTAGGAGCAACAACGGCTCAGCCGCGAAGTGGTAGGCCACACAAGATCACAGAATGGGGTTTAGTGGATGCCAGGAGAACACTACCTGCCCCAATGCATAGTGCCAACTGTAAAGTTTGGTGGAGGAGGAATAATGGTATGGGGCGGTTTTTCATTGTTCGGGCTAGGCCTCTTAGTTCCAGTGAAGGGAAATCTTAACACTTCAGCATACAATGACATTCTAGACGATTCTGTGCTTCCAACTTTGTGGCAACAGTTTGTGGAAGGCCCTTTCCTGTTTCAGCATGATAATGCCCCTGTGCACAAAGCGAGGTCCATACAGAAATAGTTTATTGAGATAAGTGTGGAAGAACTTGACTGGCCTGCACAGAGCCCTGACCTCAACCCCATCACACACCTTTGAGATTAATTGGAACGCCGAATGAGCCAGGCCTAATCACCCAACATCAGTGCCCGACCTCACTAATGCTCTTGTGGCTGAACGGAAGCAAGTCCCCGCAGCAATGTTCCAACATCTCGTGGAAAGCCTTCCCAGAAGAGTGGAGGCTGTTATAGCAGCAAAGGGGGGGACCAACTCCATATTAATGCCCATGATTTTGGAATGAGATGTTCAAAGAACCGGTGTCCACATACTTTTGGTCATGTAGTGTACCTACTGGTGTACAGGTTTACAGGTGCAGGTGTAGTGTACCTAGAGGTGTACAGGTGTAGTGTACCTACAGGTACAGGTGTACAGGTGTAGTGTACCTACAGGTGTACAGGTGTAGTGTACCTACTGGTGTACAGGTGTAGTGTACCTACTGGTGTACGTGTACAGGTATAGTGTACCTACAGGTGTACAGGTATAGTGTACCTACTGGTACAGGTACAGGTGTAGTGTGTGTACTCGTGTACATACAGGTACAGGGGTAGTGTACCTACTGGTGTACCTACTGGTGTGCAGGTGTAGTGTACCTACTGGTGTGCAGGTGTAGTGTACCTACTGGTGTGCAGGTGTAGTGTACCTACTGGTGTGCAGGTGTAGTGTACCTACAGGTGTACAGGTATAGTGCACCTACAGGTGTACAGGTGTAGTGCACCTACAGGTGTACAGGTGTACAGGTGTACCTACAGGTGTACAGGTGTACAGGTGTACCTACAGGTACAGGTGTACCTACAGGTACAGGTGTACCTACAGGTACAGGTGTACAGGTGTAGTGTACCTACAGGTGTACAGGTACACTGGGCTAGCTGGGCTAAAAGGGAAGCACTGTGATGTTTAACCAGAAACGTCCTTTTAATGTTGGTGCAGTCTTTCTTTGAAGTTAAATTCTTCTGCGAACATAGTCAGTCAGTGTTATGTAATGCACCGGTGTGTAGTGTTCTCTCCCCTTCTACCTTTATGCTTGGATCTTCCACAGAGTCCTTCCTGATGGCCCTGCATGCATCGGAGTCCTCCAGCTCCGGGTCATCCTGTGTGGGGCTGGGTCGGTCTGGCAGCCCCCCCTCCCCCCCAGCTTGGACCAGGCTGTCCGACCGACCCCCGGGACTCAGGACCTACCACTCCACCAGCCGCGGAGGCCTCAGGCTAACCATCAAACACAAGGCTGGATCCAGGATGGTGGTTCACAACTCAGCCTGTGACACCATGCACTCTACTGCCCCCTCTGGTCACAAGCGGCACTACGCCGGCCAGCTGATCAATGGGAGTGGTGATCTGACTGAGCAGGGCTCCTCCCATAGGACCTCCTGCCCTCCAATCGATGAGGAGATGTCAAACGGAGCCCTGCCCTCCAAAGCAGTAGAGGACGTCCCACATGGTCACCATAGTGACAGCAGGGAATCTGTAGCACAGATTCAGACAACAGCACTGGGTTCACATTATGTAAGTTCCCCAAACTCCCTTACTATGCCGAGCTTAGACCCACAGACTGCCTGTCTAGAGCCTCCACCTCCAGACCCTGGAGAGATGAGTACCCCCAAACTGAAACGCTTCAGGCCCACGCTTCCGGACCTCCCTTCCCAGGCGGACAGGCACAGCTACAGGCCCCAGCCTTTTCCCCAGACCAGCTACAGGCCCCAGCCTTTTCCCCAGACCAGCTACAGGCCCCAGCCTTTTCCCCAGACCAGCTACCGGCCCCAGTCTCTTCCCCAGACCAGCTACAGGCCCCAGCCTTTTCCCCAGACCAGCTACAGGCCCCAGCCTCTTCCCCAGACCAGCGACAGACCCCAGCCTCTTCCCCAGACCAGCGACAGACCCCAGCCTCTTCCCCAGACCAGCGACAGACCCCAGCCTCTTTCCCAGACCAGTGACAGACCCCAGCCTCTTTCCCAAACTAGCTACAGGCCCGAGGCTAGTCCCAGCCCCCAACTCCCCCTGCCCGAGGACAACACCCTCAGTGAACACCTGCAGAGTGCCATCGACAGCATCCTGGAGCTGCAGCGCCTGCAGGGTCCCACGGCTGCAGCCCAGCCCCGGATCCAGGGGGCGTGCCCGGCTGCAGGCCCCGCCTCCCTACTGGACCAGGCCATCACTAGCATCCTACAAGGAAACCTCTAGAGACTCCTGAGAGGAGGGACACCTGGAGGGAGGGTGAGGGGGAAGAACTCAGCCTGTTTCAAAGCGTTCAGTCTGGTTTAACCAAGCCACGAGGGGTAAAGACTAGGCACTAAAAATGAAATGCAGAGAAATTTACACCAAGCATTATCTTCTAGATGGCCTTCTAGATACTTCATTTGATGTATATGTGAGATTAAATCTAATTCAATAGGAGATATACCGTGTCAGTGGTAGTTTGGGTGTAACCGAACCGCCATATCTATAAGTAACAGTGAGAAACCGAGACAGGAGAGCAACAGACTGATTATTCATTTGATACTTTTTAAAAAGATGTTTAAATGTGAATTATTATTTTGCTTTATTTTACTAAGAAAATCCTACAGTGTATTATTTCAATAATCTGTGCCAACCTGTGTAAAATGTGATTATTGGGTTGATTAAGAGCAGGAAGGTTGTCTTCATGTGAATCTCTGTGCCTGGGTGTAGGGGGGGGGGGGGGGGGGGGGGGGGGGGGTAGGTAGATGGTGAGTTTTGAGTGAGTCAGTATTTTTAGGAACATTGTGAATGACCTGATGATTCGTTCTACAACATAACGGTTTACCCAACCTGATAAGACTGTTGAACCCCAAAGAAACTATGTTCATCTGGGGTGTATTCACTACGAACAAGCGGAAGCAAACGGCGGGGGAAACAGGGAAGCACCTACCTGACTTTGTCCAATAGAATCCATTGTTTTGGTTGCAAAATGTTTTCTGTTGCAAAAAAAAGCATTTTGCTGCGGTGTGCACTAATGAATACACCCCTGAATACACCAGCAAATGGCAACATTGCATCTCTGAATGTATCCCATACATTCACAGGAGCCTGTCTTGAGTCACAGCGAAAAGAGAAAAGATCTGACGCAGGGTGTGAAAGATACAGTCCTGCTTTGGAACAAAAAAAAAATTGACGTTTTTCCATTCACGCTGGATTCTAACTGTGATTTGAATGTTTTTGTCTTTATTTGGGGGGGGGTTAAAAGACGAGAACAGATCCCAAACTTCTTAACAAGCAAGCAATAAGAGGAGAGGGTTTCTATGCGAGGGTTCTGTAGTGTAGTGAGAGGTTTACAGGTCTCCACGTACGTCCCAAATGACACCCTTATTCCCTATCAAAACTAGTGTACTTGAATAGGGAATAGGATGCCATTTGGGACGCAACCTATACCTGGCCTCCTAACACACCACATTACCCTCCCAGCACCAGAGCCTGACTGGAGCTCACCTGCATCTACCAGCCTTGGACCAAAAAATCTAGGAAAATCATCAGTTTTATATATTACCCTGAATTTAGGCTGTTTATGTTCAAGGCTGAAGAATTACTTCTTAAGGGAAGACACAAATGTGAAGAGAAAACCCCCCCGTAAAAGCAGTCGCTGTTTGGCTTGTACACTTGACAATCTATCATTCATGTAAAAAAAAAGGCAAAATGAATGTGAAGTGTTACACATTTTCAATACTTTTCTTTAAAATTTTTTTAGATATTCTTTGTCTTTTTAAGATGTCTACCAATACTCCTGTACGACCACTAGACTGAGAACACTGGATATGTGAAAGGAAAGCAACGCATTTCTAATGTGGAAACTCTACTCCGGAAACCATTTAAAACAATTGGGAGAGTCACCTTTTGGTAGTTCAGGGTTTTAAAATCATACACACAGTTCCACTGTATTGAACAAAATGTGAATTCTGGTACGCAGTGATAGTTTGGATAGTACAGTGCTGCTAGGCAAGGCGATAATTCAGTAGTTCATAGTGATACCAACACAGGCGATTGATTGATCCAAGGCTTGTTCAGTATATGCCATCTTATAGAGCTGATGTGATTCTACATGTCGGCGGCACGTTCTATACCGACCAAAAATATCAAAAACGCAACATGTAAAGTCATTCTGATTGGCTGGGCCTAGCTCCCCATGTGGGTGGGTCTATGCCCATCCATGGCTGGACCCCTGCCCAGTCATGTGAAAACCATAGATTAGGGCCTAATGAAATTTATTTAAATTTGACTGATTTCCATATATAAACTAAAGTAAATTCGTTTTATATTGTTGCATTTATATTTTTGTTCAGAATACATAGCATATTTCCATCTGAACGTAACAAAACATTGCATCCTGCTGAACGTGCCTCAAGGTCATGGTTGTGTCCTCAAGACATTCCACTATTACGTCTGAGCAGCACTGAACCAATCAAAAATGTACAGTTTGAATTGAAGAACATTTGGGCGAATGAGGGAACTTCTGCTTGTTGAGCCATTTTGTAATGTATTTTGTTGTTTTGACTGAACTGTGAAACTAGAGGGTGTGATTGGACAGCCCATAAGGCCCTGGTCAAAAGTAGAGCACTGTACAGGAAGAAGGGTGTAATTTGAGACAGCCCGTGTTATACACTGATTCAACAAAAAGACAGAAACCATTCGACTAACAGATTGTTTTAATGGCAATATCAAGAGGCCTTAACACCACAACACTGGATTGTAAGAACTTCATTAATACTGACAACATCCAACGAAAGACTCCTTGGAGCTGAACGACATGAGAAGCGATTCGTTCATTTACGAAATGTAAAAGGACAACGCTTTTGTACAACATTTTTACAGCCGATTAAAATGATTTTGTACTAAAAACAAAGTGTTCATTTTGTGTTTCTCTTGTTCAACCGAACTGATGGTGGTTTTCCATCCTATTCTTGATATAAAAAACATGTAGACAGAAGTAGAGGCAATGCATTTAACTGAACACTACGGTAGAAAAATTACAAGATTATGTTATAAATACTGTTTATGCATCGAATAACGTTTCTCAGTACTCTCATCTGTGAGAGTGTGACCGAGTTGGGCCTCGGCGCTAGCAATTGATTTGTGATTGCTTGGTGACTAAACCTACAGCCTGCATTCCATAGAATGAGTTGGTGTTTGTGACCCGAGATCGAGATAGCCTGGAGGAGTAGAACAAACCCCTCGTTGTTTCTAATCATCTTGGCGTCTGAGAAACAACAACTGGTGCACGTAACTCACAAGATGAACCCAAGATAGCTTGTGATGCCCCGAGCTGCCGGGGAGGGGTGGAACCAGCCATGACTAAGCATTTTTAGGTGTCCGCTATATAAAAAAAAAAAAATCCTCTAAGGTTGGGTTATCAAAACGATCAACGATGGGTGGTCGTTGATCAGCTTCATTGCAATACTTAAAAAAATAAAATCGATAATAAAGATTGATTGTTTGAAGAAATAACAAAGTCTCTCTCACAAAGAATTTTCCACGACAACGCTACAATCCATCCACTCTATCATAAATAATCAAAACCACGAGTAGACAAATCTGATCTTTTATTTTACAATATTAGGGAAACAGAACAGCTTCTATGGGGGTTACATCTGGGCAAATGTACATAAAAGAAAAAGCTGCTGGTTTCTGTAAGTTAAACACTTCTCAATTTAATCAAAACGCAATTGTTGTCATGCTCAAGAACATGAAAATCTCTGCTTTGCAAACAGGTTAGCTGCTCTGTGCGCGTTGACAGGTTAGCTGCTCTGTGCGCGTTGACAGGTTAGCTGCTCTGTGCGCGTTGACAGGTTAGCTGCTCTGTGCGCGTTGACAGGTTAGCTGCTCTGTGCGCGTTGACAGGTTAGCTGCTCTGTGCGCGTTGACAGGTTAGCTGCTCTGTCCGCGTTGACAGGTTAGCTGCTCTGTTC
Source organism: Hucho hucho (assembly GCA_003317085.1). Lineage (NCBI taxonomy): Eukaryota > Metazoa > Chordata > Actinopteri > Salmoniformes > Salmonidae > Hucho > Hucho hucho. The sequence continues at coordinate 48,591 of QNTS01004113.1, read as the reverse complement.
ATGAAGGCCATTATTCTTTACTAACCAATGAAGCTAGTCACTCTCAGGCTACCTATACATACAAGCTGGTCTCAGGCTACCTATACCTACAAGCTGGTCTCAGGCTACCTATACCTACAAGCTGGTCTCAGGCTACCTATACCTACAAGCTGGTCTCAGGCTACCTATACCTACAAGCTGGTCCTTATCTCAATGCGAAATGATTAGGAGGGGGAAAGGAGGTTGGAATGGAACTGGTGTAGAGGAATGAAGATGTGTCCTGATTTTAGTCTCTTCTAATGAGGGGAAGAGTCACATTAAAACATGTGACATGAGGTGTCCTGATTAGAGAGAGAGAGAGAGAGAGAGAACACATCCATGACCAACATAGTGAATAGGGTGCCATTTGGGATGTATCCCATGTAGTGCACTACCCAAAAGGGCTCTGATGTAAAAGTAGTGCACCATGTAGAGAATAGGGTGCAATTTGGGATGCATCCAGACAGTACAGGAGGAAGTGATGTCACGTCGCCAAGCCAACCGTTCCACGCTCGACATTGTCCTACTGAACCTGAGAATGGCCTTAATCACTACATAACGCACTGCCTTATGGGTCCTGTTCAAAAGTAGTGCCATTTGTGACGCATCCAATGGCTGGTTGTCATAATAATGATGTCTGATCTATTGAAGAAGAGACAATAAATGGGGACCTCAAAATCATGTTGTCGAATTAAAGTTACCTTTGCAAAGCAAACCGTTGATTTCTGCACATACACAAATGCATAGGAATTATCATTAGGGCTGAAAACCTGCAAGGGAAAATTATAATTTATATTTAATGAGAATTAAGAGCAGGTTTCAGCGTAGTCTAAAATACATGATTTTCTGAAATTGGTGAAAACCACATTTCACATTTTTATATATTGATATACATAGGGCTGGTTTCCTGGCCCCAGATTAAATCTAGTCCTGGAGAGAATCTCCATTTAAATGGATTTTTAGACCAGGTCTAGTCAATCTGTCTGGGAAACCAAACCACAGTGTTGGTTAAAAAAAATCCCATATGCAAAATAATTTCATCATAAATCCTGCAGCATTGGATCAGGATGGTGTTGTTGATACGGACTTCCTTTACCTGTCAGAACCAAGGCAGTCTGTCCATCTCCTCAGGCTCCAGCTAGGTCGTACCTCTGTCAGAACCAAGGCAGTCTGTCCATCTCCTCAGGCTCCAGCTAGTCCGTATCTGAAATGGCTCTAGACACTACATGATACACCCCTGTGGGCCCTGGTCTAAAGTACTGCCCTTTATAAAGAATAGGGATACCATTTCAGCCAATGTCTCTGCTAGTCTCTGGCTCCAGTTCATTGGAGGGCCTGTAGGGGTCGTTTGAGTTCAAGCGAGGTCCATTAGTCTATCCGAGTCTCTGTGTCTGGCACTCAACATGTATGCCACCATATAGGAACAGGATGACAGACTGCCTCGTCACAGCCGGAGGTGACACTACAGCCAGACACTGTAGTCAGTCAGTCAGTCAGCTCTCTGGGCTCCAGTGTGGATAATGTCGCTTCGGTTTTAACTACTAACGGTGAGCCAGAGAAGCGGATGGATAAATAGAGAGAGAGAGAAAGAGAGAGCCTGAGAACCAATCCATGTCATTAGACTCCATGTCATGCCAAACTGCCTGGCCTTTCAGGCTAAAAACACAGACTGTTGTTCAGTTGAGCTGGATGAGGAGGTCCTCTCCGTATTTGCGTAGGAACTTGCTGTGGTTGTGGTTGACGGACCAGAGGGGAGGGAGGTAGCGCGGTGTCATGGTAGACAGGAAGTGCTGCCTCCAGTGGCGCTCCAGGGCCATTAACCCCTTCAGACCCTGCTCGGCATGCGCCTGCACCACCTTCAGCCCGTGGGGAACATAGCTCTCATTGAAGATCCTGGGAGGGGGACAGAGATGAAGAAAGGACTCCAGTCGCCACACATTTTATTTTTATAAACAATCACAAAATTCATAGTTCATAATATATGCGCCACAGACCGTTATCCAACATGACAGTACATTTAGAGTATGTGCATGTGATCCCTGTGGGAATTGAACCCACAACCTTGGCATTCATGGCTCCTCGACAACCTCTCTCACCGTGTCCTCCAGGCCTGTAGCCCTCTGCCATGTCTGTGGTGATATCCACCTCCAGCCTACCTCTTCCCCTCCCCCTTAGTCTCACCGTGTCTCCAGTCCAGCAGCACTCTGCAGGGTGTCTGTCGTCAGCTCCCCGTCGGGGTCGTTGAAGAAGATCCTGATGACTTCCCGCAGCTCGTCTCTCCGGGGCCCAGGGAGCCCCTCCCCCGCAGTGAGGAGGGCACGGGCTGCAGAACGAACCCTCCTGCGGTCAGAGTCCTCCAGGAGCCGCACGCCCTCCTCACACCCCTGGGGGTAGAAATTAATCCATACAGTTGAGTAGAGCAATATTATTTTTTACGAAGTCAGAGTATAAATAAAATATCCATCTGTTTAAAAATGGTGAGCCAACATGTTGTTTTCAGCACTTTAAATTTCATGACTGATCAAAACTCATGACTCCCTTGTCCCTAAGCATCAGACATATGGTGAGCAATATGTTTAAAAACCTACCGCAACCACCTCCCGGCCCCTACCGCAACCACCTCCCGGCCCCTACCGCAACCACCTCCCGGCCCCGGAACGCCGTTTGGGTCTTTACGTGTCAAAAAAGGATGCGCGTAAAATAACACAATACTATTGTTGTGTGTGATGAATTTGCACGTGCAAGCTAAGCGCCACCACTACTATCAGTAGCACTGTCTAAGCTGTACAGAAACAGTCTACAAACGAGCACACGCCGGGCCACGAACGACGTGTTTACAAAACCGCGATGGTATTAAGGCATTATTTGTTCAACTAAAACTTCTGGGGTAGCTAGCTTTAGCTTGGTACCTATCTAGCACCAATACAACCAGCCTGAAAACAACGACCAGTAGAAACTACGGTCAGTTTTCATTATCCTCAACAAGGATTTAGGAATCCTTGTCAGTAAGTATTAGCTAAGTGGCCACTTGTTGTTCGTCTTGAAATTAAACTTCAGTTCATGAAATTAACCATCTAGCCAGCTACTAACCCCTGTTGCCCAAAGCAGCCAGCTAGTTTCATCTGGCTGGTGAGGCTCGACCGGACCCGGTTAAGTGTTGTGAAGCTACTCAATAGTGGAATTTGCAGTTTGCCTTCAAAATAAAAGTACCTCTTTGAAAGTGACGCAGAAGGTTACAATTGGTGGAATCATGCCATGTTTAGACTAGACAATGTTAAACAAGGTTGGAATGTGAAGCAACGAAAAGGTTTACCAGTCTACTCAGTGACGCCCACAGAACACAACTGGGAAGAATTTACGCAAATATTAGTGTTGTAGCTTTTATCGCGGGACTGTGACTGTGTGAAATCACCTCCCCAGTCAACCTATTGTGTGTGTTGATATTCATATTGCCCTGTACAGCTTTACCGTAGGATTGGGGATCAATGAAATGGGGTATCAGTCTACTCAATACCCAATATATTCTTTCCCCCAACGTCCTCCTCAGAGTTATCAGGCTCCAAAACATCCACGTTGTTTTGTGTTTCCTCTGGAATAGTGTTCAATACACATAGTAGGTTGACTGGTACAATAAACGTGGCTCTTTTCACAGTTGTTTCAGAGTCCCGCAATAAGAGCTACAATGCTAATGTTCTCTGGGTGTCACTGAGTAGACTGATACCCCATGTTACTGATCCACCATCCATAGGTAAGGCTGAACAGTGAGTAGTAGACTGATACCCCATGTCATTGATCCACCATCCATAGGTAAGGCTGTACAGTGAGTAGTAGACTGATACCCCATGTCAGTGATCCACCATCCATAGGTAAGGCTGAACAGTGAGTAGTAGACTGATACCCCATGTTATTGATCCACCATCCATAGGTAAGGCTGAACAGTGAGTAGTAGACTGATACCCCATGTTATTGATCCACCATCCATAGGTAAGGCTGAACAGTGAGTAGTAGACTGATACCCCATGTTATTGATCCACCATCCATAGGTAAGGCTGAACAGTGAGTAGTAGACTGATACCCCATGTTATTGATCCACCATCCATAGGTAAGGCTGAACAGTGAGTAGTAGACTGATACCCCATGTCAGTGATCCACCATCCGTAGGTAAGGCTGTACAGTGAGTAGTAGACTGATACCTATGGATGGTGGATCAATGACATGGGGTATCAGTCTACTACTCACTGTACAGCCTTACCTATGGATGGTGGATCAATGACATGGGGTAAAGCTGTACAGTGAGTAGTAGACTGATACCCCATGTCAGTGATCCACTATCCATAGGTAAGGCTGAACAGTGAGTAGTAGACTGATACCCCATGTCATTGAACCACCATCCATAGGTAAGGCTGTACAGTGAGTAGTAGACTGATACCCCATGTCAGTGATCCACTATCCATAGGTAAGGCTGTACAGTGGAATAAGTACGTCCCCCAATGCAATTCTAAAGTCTAGTACATCCAGTGGGATTTCAACAGATTTGTGAAATTAACAAATTATTGTATTTTGTTGATTTTATATAACATTTCAACCTCGTTTAGCATGACCTATTCAATTATGTCATAATTCTATTTATTAATTTGCATCACTGAACGGTCTTATAAATGAGGGTTATTTTAGATAATGACACCTAGCTAGGTAGTTAGCTAGATAACTACAGCTACTGAAACAGATTGTCATTTTGCTGTGTTTTGTGGGGAAGAACATTGTATCTATGAACTAGCTTTCTTTTATGATCAGCACTGTAGGTGCGCGAGACAACTTTACCAGCATCATAGCATTCGTATCGATGAATTGTTGTGACATATGAAATACGAGTGACGGTGTAATCAATGTGTAATAAATGCGTACAAAAATAACGAACCCGTTAAATTATTATGTGACGTGCAGTCATATCCAGGTGCTGATTGGTCAACAAGCTTATTTGACACGCAAAGACCCAAACGGCGTTCCATACCCTACCACAAACCCCCCCCCCGCCTCTACCACAACCCCCCCGGCCCCCGGCCTCTACCTGGGGGGCAGCGTGTTCATCAGCCAGCTGCTGCTTGAGGAAGCCATCGTGGACATTGGAGGCAGCGTGACAGGAAGTGCACAGCAGCAAGATGTCATGGGAGTTGTGGTCTTTCATCTCCGTGGGGAAGTGACGTCTGTACTCGTGAGGAACAATGTTCTTCCTGTAGGGGTAAGAAGAGGGGGGATGATGAATAACAGGGGTGTATTCATTAGTGCACACACACCGTAGCAAAGTGTTTGGCAATGGAAAAATGTTTTGCAATAAAAACAAATGTTTAGGTTAGTGCCATACCACACACACACCTCACCTAATATAGGAGTCGTTCTTGCCACACACCACACACAGATTCTCCTTGGCAGTCAGGTAGTAGTCCTGCTGGGACTCTGGACGTCCCGACGGCTCAAACAGCAGACGCACGATGAACGGATCCTCACTCTGCAGCACTGGAGGCGGAGAGGAGAGAGTAGAGATGGGAGAGAGAAAGGAATTTAGTGTCGAACTTCAAAAATCAAGTGAACTGGGGAGTTTTGTAAAAAGTTGATTTCTAAACCACATTTAACAGTATGAAACCAACAATGATAGTAAAGTATTCCAATTAACGGTTCATTCATATGAGAATACTCGGTGGGTTCTGGGGCCTGGCAGTGGTGTCTACTCGGTGGGTTCTGGGGCCTGGCAGTGGTGTATACTCGGTGGGTTCTGGGGCCTGGCAGTGCTGTATACTCGG
>QNTS01004112.1:81738-96636 GCA_003317085.1 Hucho hucho | reverse complement strand
AGATAATATAGCCATTACATTAGATAACATAGCCATTACATTAGATAACATAGCCATTACATTAGATAACATAGCCATAACATTAGATAACATAGCCATTACATTAGATAACATAGCCATTACATTAGATAACATAGCCATAACATTAGATAACATAGCCATTACATTAGATAACATAGCCATAGCATTAGATAATATAGCCATAGCATTAGATAATATAGCCATTACATTAGATAATATAGCCATTACATTAGATAACATGTCATAAGATAATATAGCCATTACATTAGATAACATGTCATAAGATAACATAGCCATTACATTAGATAACATGTCATAAGATAACATAGCCATAACATTAGATAACATGTCATAAGATAATATAGCCATTACATTAGATAACATAGCCATTACATTAGATAACATAGCCATAAGATATCGTAAGATAATATAGCCATAACATTAGATAACATAGCCATTACATTAGATAACATAGCCATTACATTAGATAACATAGCCATAAGATATCGTAAGATAATATAGCCATTACATTAGATAATATAGCCATTACATTAGATAACATAGCCATAACATTAGATAACATAGCCATTACATTAGATAACATGTCATAAGATAATATAGCCATTACATTAGATAACATGTCATAAGATAATATAGCCATTACATTAGATAACATAGCCATTACATTAGATAACATAGCCATAAGATATCGTAAGATAACATAGCCATTACATTAGATAACATGTCATAAGATAATATAGCCATTACATTAGATAACATAGCCATAGCTTAATGATGATGTTGGAGTCGTGTCTGGGCCACGCGGTCGTGGGTAAACAGGGAGTACAGGAGGGGACTAAGCACACACTCCTGAGGGGCCTCCGTGTTGGGGATCAGCGTGGCAGATGTGTTGTTGCCTACCCTTACCACCTGGGGGTGGCCTGTCAGGAAGTCCAGGATCCAGTTGCAGAGGGAGGCGTTTAGTACCAGGATCCTTAGCTTAGTGATGAGCTTTGTGGGCACTATGGTGTTGAACACTGAACTGTAGTCAATGAACAGCATTCTCACGTAGGTGTTCCTTTTGTTTAGGTGGTAAAGGGCGGTGTGGAGTGCAATAGAGATTGCATCATCTGTGGATCTGTTGGGGCGGTATGCAAATTAGAGTGGGTCTATGGTTTCCGGGATGATGGTGTTGATGTGAGCCATGACCAGCCTTTCAAAGCACTTCATGGCTACCAACATGAGGGCTACGGGGCGGTAGTCATTTAGGCAGGTTACCTTCACTTTCTTGGGCACAGGCACTATGGTGGTATGCTTGAAACATGTAGGTATTAAGGGGTTTGAAAATGTCAGTGAAGACACTTGTCCGCACGTGCTCCGAGTACACGTCCTGGTAATCCGTCTGGCCCCACGGCCTTGTGAATGTTGACCTGTTTAAAGATTTTGCTCACATCAGCTACTGAGAGCGTGATCACACAGTCGTCCGGAACAGTTTCCCTTTGTAGTCCGTAATAGTGTGCAAGCCCTGCCACATCCGACGAGCGGAGCCGGTGTAGTAGGATTCAATCTTAGTCCTGTATTGACGCTTTGCATGTTTGATGGTTCGTCGAAGGGCATAGCGGGATTTCTTATAAGCTTCCGGGATAGAGTCCCGCTCCTTGAAAGCGGCAGTTCTAGCCTTTAGCTCAGTGCTGATGTTGCCTGTAATCCATGGCTTCTGGTTGGGTTATGTACGTACGGTCACATCATCGATGCACTTATTGATGAAGTCAATGACTGATGTGGTGTACTCCTCAAAGCCATCAGGGGAATCCCAGAACACTAGTCTCCCAGTCCCTGCCGCTGAAAAACATCCCCACAGCATGATGCTGCCACCACCATGCTTCACTGTAGGGATGGGAATGGTTCATCGGAGGGCACAGGGGGATTTCTTATAAGCGTCCGGATTAGTGTCCCGCTCCTTGAAAGCGGCAGCTCTAGCCTATAGCTCAGTGCGGATGTTGCCTGTAATCCATGGCTTCTGGTTAGGATATGTACGTACGGTCACTGTGTGGACAACGTCGTCGATGCACTTATTGATGAAGCAGGTGACTGAGGTGGTGTACTCCTCAATGCCATTGGATATATCCCGGAACATATTCCAGTCTGTGCTAGCAAAACAGTCCTGTAGCGTAGCATCCGTGTCATCTGACCACTTCCGCATTGAGCGAGTCACTGGTACTTCCTGCTTTTGTTTTTGCTTGTATGCAGGAATCAGGAGGATATAATCATGGTCAGATTTGCCAAATGGAGGGCGAGGGAGAGCTTTGTATGCATCTCTGTGTGTGGAGTAAAGGTGGTCTAGAGTTTTTTTCCCCCTCTGGTTGCACATTTGACGTGCTGGTAGAAATTAGGTATATTTACTAAATAAACAAAAGTTTTCCTGCATTAAACTAAAGTTTGCCTGCATTAAAGTCCCGGGCCACTAGGAGCACCGCTTCTGGATGAACATAGCCATTACATAGCCATAACGTAAGACATAACATTTGTATTATTTGTAAAAGTGGGAAAAAAAAACATATTTTCACATCGGGTCAGGCAATTACTCAGAGAGGGAACTGGGCAGAATAATTGTGTTGATGAAACACATTCCTCTTTCTCTGCTGTCAGCCAGCCCTCACTGCTGAGTAGGAACCTAAGACGCGAACTCCAGCACACTTTGACACTTTTAGGACATTCGGGAAGTGGCCCACTGACCTATATTATTGTAGTAAAATAATAAATAATAAAATAAAATGGTATAAAATGTAATACAATAAATCCATTATTTGTCTTGTGAGATGTGATCCCAGATCGGCTGTTGATCTCGGGTCGGCTGTTGATCCCAGGTCGGCTGTTGATCCCAGATCGGCTGTTGATCCCAGATCGGCTGTTGATCCCGGGTCGGCTGTTGATCCCAGATCGGCTGTTGATCTCAGATCAAAGTGAAGTTTGTGCCCTGCTTGTTTCGGACTGGGAGCTTTTACGAGGACATCTCTCTCTTCTCCCAGTTTCTGCACCTCACCACATTCCCCCATATGTGATGAAACTGTAATTCTACTCACCGAGTCACAACTCTTTCCCTCTTCTGTTCCTTGTCTCTCTCTTCCCGTTCTTGTCTCGTTCTCTCTTATTTTTTGTCAGGTGGCCTCCAGTCTGTGTGGCCCCCATGTGACGGCCATGCCCCACCTGCGTGATGCCCAGATGTTCCGTCCTCTCTGCGTTATCGGGAAGCGTGTGGAGCGTTCGCTGCGTGTGCGTAAGGTCCGCTCCCTGTTCCCCCTGGGACCCCTGAAGGACCTGTTAGATGATCCGGCCGGCTCCCCAGAGGTCTCCCTGAAGATTGAGGGGCCCGTGCGCTGCGACTTCCTGCACGAGGAGTTCCTGGATGCCGTGGGGAGGGTCCGTGTGCAGGTCAGCAATCTGAGGAAGGAGGCAGCGATATGTCCCTTGGCCCCACACAGACAGCTGTCCCTCAGGGACAACCTGCCCTGGCTGGACTCTGTGCACCGCCTCTACCTGGTGAGACACTGGACTTAGATAAACATCAGAATGATGTATCGCTTTTCTCAATCTCTGCTATTTTTTTTTATGCACTATATTTGATGATTTCACATTAAATTCATTTTAGTTGACAACTCAACCAAATTTTAATCAAAACTAAACATGGCACTGATGTCTGTACCCAGTGGGCATTGTCTAATCCAGGGCTTTCCAACCCTGTTCCTGGAGCGCTACCCTCCTGTAGGTTTTCACTCCAACCCTGTTCCTGGAGAGCTACCCTCCTGTAGGTTTTCACTCCAACCCTGTTCCTGGAGAGCTACCCTCCTGTAGGTTTTCACTCCAACCCTGTTCGTGGAGAGCTACCCTCCTGTAGGTTTTCACTCCAACCCTGTTCCTGGAGAGCTACCCTCCTGTAGGTTTTCACTCCAACCCTGTTCCTGGAGAGCTACCCTCCTGTAGGTTTTCACTCCAACCCTGTTCCTGGAGAGCTACCCTCCTGTAGGTTTTCACTCCAACCCTGTTCGTGGAGAGCTACCCTCCTGTAGGTTTTCACTCCAACCCTGTTCGTGGAGAGCTTCCATCATGTAGGTTTTCACTCCAACCCGTTGTAACTAACCCGATTCAGCTTATCAACCAGCTAATTATTAGTATCAGGTGCGCTAGATTAGGGTCCAAAAACCTACAGGACGCTATCTCTCCGGGAACAGGTTTGGAGAGCCCTGGTGTAAACTTACAGGACACTAGCTGTCAGGAACAGGGTTGGAGTGTAAAGCTACAGGACACTAGCTCTCCAGGAACAGGGTTGGAGTGTAAACCTACAGGACACTAGCTGTCAGGAACAGGGTTGGAGTGTAAACCTACAGGACACTAGCTGTCAGGAACAGGGTTGGAGTGTAAACCTACAGGACACTAGCTGTCAGGAACAGGGTTGGAGTGTAAACCTACAGGACACTAGCTGTCAGGAACAGGGTTGGAAAGCCCTGGTCTAATCTTTTTAGATCTCTTGGTTCTAGGTGAGCGAGGTGTACTGCAGCTCTGACGCTAAGCTGCGTGTGCTTGGGATGGAGAAGAGGACAGAGCTGAGGCTGGGGTCCAACACCCCTCTGGCCTTCTCCTGCCTCAGACTCTCTGTCTCTCCCTCGGGCCTGGTGGAGGTGTGTGATGGCTGGGAGGGCAGCTACCTACACCCCAAGGCCAGGTGGGCCAAGTTCGACTCCCCGGACTATGCGTCTCTGGTAGCAGGTAGACCGGTGTCTGAGCCCAAGATGATGGGCCTGCTCTCCCAGTTTGGTGAGCTAACCTCCACTCTGTTGTCCAATGAAGTGATATGTGAAAGCATTGTGCCTTCTTTCCCTTCCTGATCTCCCACCTCCAACGTTCAAGTTCTCTCATCCCATTTCATGGCACAAACACAATGCACACTTCCCTTACTTTCTAATTCAGATTCAGATGAATTTATAACCACCTTCCTCCCGTTCCCCCTCCAGCGTTCAACTTCTCCCACCCCTCCATAATCTCACTGCCCAGCTCGGCCCTCCACCTGTCGGGCCCGTCCACCAGCAAGGAGCAACACCAGCACTGCAAGGTGACAGACTACCAGGAGGCGCAGGAAATCTCCAGCGAGGCCCTGCTGCCCCTGGAGGAGGAAGAGGAGGAGGGAAGCTGAGGGAGAGGGAGGAGGGGGTGGAGGAGAGGAGTGTGAGGAAAGGACATTGGTCTCACGGGGTTAAAAGCCAATTAAATTAAAATGACAGATGAGCAATGCTGTATTCCATCCGCAGTTTATTATAGTACACCACAGACACGGATATTGGTAATCTACGCCAACCTTTCCAGTTATCTAGTCACATAGACCAAAAGTTCCTGTTCTGTGATTCCAAGGACGATTCCTTTGAGAGTGAGTCAATTTATTGTTTAACTAGGCATTTTTATTAATTGCAGCGTGTCTGTAAAGTCCTTGATCTTGGAGACTTAAATGTACAGCAGCTGGTCCTCATGACTTCTCTCTCTCTCTGACTCAGATTCATCAAACACCCATGGAGAATGTGAAGGAGGGAGGGAGGAGGAGGGAGAGATGGATAGTGAGAGGGACAGAGATATAGAACAAGGAACAGAGAGAGAGAGAGAAAGAGGAGAAAGAGAGACAGAGAGAGGAATAAAAGATAAGTAGGGGACAATAACAGAGATAACCCACACCAGATAACCCACACCAGATAACCCACATCACACCAGCAGAAACAGGTTTGATGCACATCTAGGTCTGCATATCAAATGGCAGCCTATTCCCTATATAGTGCACTACTTTTGACCAGGGGCCATAGGGAGCCCCATAGGGAGCCCTGGTCAAAAGTAGTGCACTATGTATGGAATAGGCTACCATTTGGGATGCAGATTCTATTTCCGTTTGATTAGTTTAACAGAAACTTTCAGTCCTGTCAGTGGCCTCGGCCGATCACACCCCTTGCCGTCGGTCGGTCGCTGCACCCCACTGTGAGACACGGTATCTAGACAAGTAGACCATCATCCTTTGAAGCCGTCTTCACTTGGCATTCAATGAGTGTGTGGGGTGGTTGAGTGGGCACTGAATGTTCTGTGCACAATTTACACATCCGTCACACTTCTGTGCCTACCTAGTCTATATCTTATATAGAAAGAATAATATATGACATTTAGCAGACGCTTTAATCCTTACTGCTTTATCCTTAGTGCTTTATCCTTAGTGCATTATCCTTAGTGCATTATCCTTAGTGCTTTATCCTTAGTGCTTTATCCTTAGTGCTGTATCCTTAGTGCTTTATCCTTAGTGCTTTATCCTTAGTGCTGTATCCTTAGTGCATTATCCTTAGTGCTTTATCCTTAGTGCTTTATCCTTAGTGCTTTATACTTAGTGCTGTATCCTTAGTGCTTTCTCCTTGGTGCATTATCCTTAGTGCTTTATCCTTAGTGCATTATCTTTAGTGCTTTCTCCTTAGTGCATTATCCTTAGTGCTTTATCCTTAGTGCTTTATCCTTACTGCTTTGTCCTTGGTGCTTTATCCGTAGTGCATTATCCTTTGTGCGTTATCCTTTATGCGTTATCCTTAGTGCATTGTCCTTAGTGCTTTGTCATTGGTGCATTATCCTTAGTGCTTTATCCTTAGTGCTTTATACTTAGTGCTGTATCCTTAGTGCTTTCTCCTTGGTGCATTATCCTTTGTGCTTTATCCTTAGTGCATTTTGCGGACCCAAACTGCTACAGACCTATATCTATCCTACCCTGCCTTTCTAAGGTCTTTGAAAGCCAAGTTAACAGATTACCGACCATTTCGAATCCCACCGTACCTTCTCCGCTATGCAATCTGGTTTCAGAGCTGGTCATGGGTGCACCTCAGCCACGCTCAAGGTCCTAAACGACATCATAACCGCCATCGATAAGAGACATTACTGTGCAGCCATATTCATTGATCTGGCCAAGGCTTTCGACTCTGTCAATCACCACATCCTTATCAGCAGACTCGACAGCCTTGGTTTTTCAAATGATTGCCTTGCCTGGTTCACCAACTACTTCTCCGATAGAGTTCAGTGTGTCAAATCGGAGGGCCTGTTGTCCGGGCCTCTGGCAGTCTCTATGGGGGTGCCACAGGGTTCAATTCTTGGGCCGACTCTCTTCTCTGTATACATCAATGATGCCGCTCTTGCTGCTGGTGAGTCTCTGATCCACCTCTACGCAGACGACACCATTCTGTATACTTCTGGCCCTTCTTTGGACACTGTGCTAACTACCCTCCAGACGAGCTTCAATGCCATACAACTCTCCTTCCGTGGCCTCCAACTGCTCTTAAATGCAAGTAAAACTAAATGCATGCTCTTCAACCGATTGCTGCCCGCACCTGACCGCCCGTCCAGCATCACTACTCTGGACGGTTCTGTCTTAGATTATGTGGACAACTACAAATATCTAGGTGTCTGGTTAGACTGTAAACTCTCCTTCCAGACTCACATCAAACATCTCCAATCCAAAATTAAATCTAGAATTGGCTTCCTATTTCGCAACAAAGCCTCCTTCACTCATGCTGCCAAACATACCCTCGTAAAACTGACCATCCTACCGATCCTTGACTTCGGTGATGTCATTTACAAAATAGCCTCCAATACTCTACTCAACAAATTGGATGCAGTCTATCACAGTGCCATCCGTTTTGTCACCAAAGCCCCATATTCCAGCCACCACTGCGACCTGTACGCTCTCGTTGGCTGGCCCTCGCTTTACACTTGTCGCCATACCCACTGGCTCCAGGTCATCTACAAGTTCCTGCTAGGTAAAGCCCCGCCTTATCTCAGCTCGCTGGTCACCATAGCAGCACTAACCCGTAGCACCCGCTCCAGCAGGTATATCTCACTGGTCACCCCCAAAGCCAATTCCTCCTTTGGCCGACTTTCCTTCCAGTTCTCTGCTACCAATGACTGGAACGAATTGCAAAAATCACTGAAGCTGGAGACTTATAGCTCCCTCTAACTCTAAGCATCAGCTGTCAGAGCAGCTCACAGACCCCTGCACCTGTATATAACCCAACCAACTACCTCATCCCCTACCGTATTTATTTATCTTGTTCCTTTGCACCCCAGTTTTTATACTTTGCATATTCATCTACTGCACATCTACCATTCCAGTCTTTAAATGCTATATTGTAATTACTTTGCCACCATGGCCTATTTATTGCCTTACCTTCCTTATCTTACCTCATTTGCACTCTTTGTATATAGATTTGTATTATTGACTGTATGTTTGTTTTACTCCATGTGTAACTCTGTGTTGTTGTATGTGTCGAACTGCTTTGCTTTATCTTGGACAGGTCGCAGTTGTAAATGAGAACTTGTTCTCAATTTGCCTACCTGGTTAAATAAAGGTGAAATAAAAAATAAAAAAAATCATCCTTAGTGCTTTCTCCTAGTGTAGTCTCATCATCTTTGGCCTCTGAGATGAATTCTAAAGGTGGAATCAACATGGTGGAAATCTATATGGAAGAAATATCTAGTGGTTTTAGATCCTGCCAGACATCAATAAGAGATCATAGCTTTCACTTCGATTCACCTGGTTATATATCAGTTATATACAGTCAATATACTGAGTGAACAAAACATTAGGAACACATCATCTTTCCATGACATAGAATGACCAGGTGAATCCAGGTGAAAGCTCTGATCCCTTATTGATGTCACTTGTTAAATACACTTCAAATCAGTGTAGATGAAGGCGGGGAGACAGGTTAAAGGATTTTTAAGCCTAGAGACAATTGAGACATGGATTGTGCATGAATTAATGAATTACAGTTTTCTTGTGTCAAATTGCCAATTGGCAACCCATTCCTTATGGGATTAATTGACACATAAACAAACATTACAATAATTCACTATGGTAATTAAATGATCATTTTTCTTCCGGTGTTCTCTGCATTGTCCATCACATAAAGAGTGAAAACAATACAATACATCAATACATAATAGTCAATAAGGTTATTCAAACAATAATTACATCCTTAGAGCAGTAAAATAATATACCTACAGGACCAGTCAAAAGTTTGGACACACCTACTCATTCAAGGGTTTTTCTTTATTTTTACTATTTTCTACATTGTAGAATAATAGTGAAGACATCAACAATATGAAATAACACATATGGAATCACGTAGTAACCAAAAAAAGTGTTAAACAAATCCAAATATATTTTATATTTGAGATTCTTCAAATAGCCACCCTTTGCCTTGATGACAGCTTTGCACACTCTTGGCATTCTCTCAACCAGCTTCACCTGGAATGCTTTTCCAACAGTCTTGAAGGAGTTCCCACATATGCTGAGCACTTGTTGGCTGCTTTTACTTCACTCTGCAGTCCGACTCATCCCAAACCACCTCAATTTGGTTGAGGTCGGGGGATTGTGGAGGCCAGGTCATCTGATGCAGCACTCCATCACTCTCATTCTTGGTAAAATAGCCCTTACCCAGCCTGGAGGTGTGTTGGGTTATTGTCCAGTTGAAAAACAAATGAAAGTCCTACTAAGCCCAAACCAGATGGGACGGCGTATCGCTGCAGAATGCTGTGGTAGCCATGCTGGTTAAGTGTGCCTTGAATTCTAAATAAATCACAGTGTCACCAGCAAAGCACCTCCACACCATAACACCTCCATGTTTTACGGTGGGAAAAACACATGCAGAGATCATCCGTTTACCCACACCGCGTTTCACAAAGACACGGCGGTTGGAACCAAAACATTCTAATTTGGACTCCAGACCAAAGGACAAATTTCCACCAGTCTAATGTCCATTGCTCATGTTCTTGGCCCAAGCAAGTCTTTTCTTCTTATTGGTGTCCTTTAGTATTGGTTTCCTTGCAGCAATTTGACCATGAAGGCCTGATTCACACAGTCTCCTCTGAACAGTTGATGTTGAGATGTGTCTGTTACTTGAACTCTGTGAAGCATTTATTTGGGCTGCAATCTGAGGTACAGTTAACTTATCCTCTGCAGCAGAGGTAACTCTGGGTCTTCCATTCCTGTGGCGGTCCTCATGAGAGCCAGTTTCATCATAGCGCTTGATGGTTTTTGCGACTGCACTTGAAACTGTATTGACTGACCTTCATGTCTTAAAGTAATGATGGACTGTCGTTTCTCTTTGCTTATTTGCGATGTTCTTGCCATAATATGGACTTGGTCTTTTGCCAAATAGGGCTATCTTCTGTATACTCCCCTACCTTGTCACAACACAACTGATTGGCTGGTTTTAGTCTGGTTAATCATGAGTCTCCCATCTTTTACACCAAGTCATTATCTGTGTTTTAGTCTGGTTAATCATGAGTCTCCATCTTTTACACCAAGTCATTATCTGTGTTTTAGTCTGGTTAATCATGAGTCTCCATCTTTTACACCAAGTCATTATCTGTGTTTTTGTCTGGTTAATCATGAGTCTCCATCTTTTACACCAAGTCATTATCTGTGTTTTTGTCTGGTTAATCATGAGTCTCCATCTTTACACCAAGTCATTATCTGTGTTTTAGTCTGGTTGATCATGAGTCTCCATCTTTTACACCAAGTCATTATCTGTGTTTTTGTCTGGTTGATCATGAGTCTCCATCTTTTACACCAAGTCATTATCTGTGTTTTTGTCCGGTTAATCATGAGTCTCCATCTTTTACACCAAGTCATTATCTGTGTTTTAGTCTGGTTAATCATGAGTCTATATCTTTTACACCAAGTCATTATCTGTGTTTTAGTCTGGTTAATCATGAGTCTCCATCTTTTACACCAAGTCATTATCTGTGTTTTAGTCTGGTTGATCATGAGTCTCCCATCTTTTACACCAAGTCATTATCTGTGTTTTAGTCTGGTTAATCATGAGTCTATATCTTTTACACCAAGTCATTATCTGTGTTTTAGTCTGGTTAATCATGAGTCTATATCTTTTACACCAAGTCATTATCTGTGTTTTAGTCTGGTTAATCATGAGTCTCCATCTTTTACACCAAGTCATTATCTGTGTTTTAGTCTGGTTAATCATGAGTCTATATCTTTTACACCAAGTCATTATCTGTGTTTTAGTCTGGTTAACCATGAGTCTATATCTTTTACACCAAGTCATTATCTGTGTTTTAGTCTGGTTGACCATGAGTCTATATCTTTTACACCAAGTCATTATCTGTGTTTTAGTCTGGTTGACCATGAGTCTATATCTTTTACACCAACTGACTGCACATAATAACATGTTCTGCAGGTCTTGTTCAGTTTCTGACTTCAGAATAACATCATCAGCATATTAACAGATACTTAGCATTTCATCATCATATCGTACTCCAATATTTAACTGTTTCATTTCTTATGCCAAATAATTTACAAACAAAGCAAACAAAGTCTGTGATAAGGCATTTCCTTGTTTTACACCCAAGGGTGTGAGAAACCAATCTGTACGATATTCATTAACGCGCACACAAGCAATTGGTACTTTGTAAAGAGACTGGATTGCTTGATAAAATGTCCCATCAACCCCTGTCTTTAACAAACTATAGGCTAAATGTGTGCCATTCAGAGGGTGAATGGGCAAGACAAAATATTTAAGTGCCTTTGAATGGGGTATGGTAGTAGGTGCCAGGCACACCGGGTTGTGTGTCAAGAACTGCAATGCTGCTGGGTTTATCACGCTCAACAGTTTCCTTTGTGTACCAAGAATGGTCCACCACACAAATCACATCCAGCCAACTTGAAACAACTGTGGGAAGCATTGGAGTCAACATTGGCCAGCAACCCTGTGGAACGCTTTCGACACCTTGAAGAATCCATGCCTTGGACGAATTGAGTCTGTTCTGAGGGCAAAAGGGTGGTGCAACTCATTATTAGGAAGGTGTTACTAATGTTTTGTACACTCAGTGTATATGTATAAATGATTTATAGATTTATAATGATATTTCACTCCAAGATGCCTCTCTGTATATTGCCTTCTGTGTAGGTGCTGTTGGTAGCAGAAACCTAAAGTTGCAGTATATCTATCACCTGTGGGACTGTTCCCATGTGGTGGTGGTGATGAGAGCTCATCCACCCTAGTCCCATGGTAGTAGATAACACCTACCTGAGACAGCTACCTTAGCAGACTGAACGGAGGTGGAGGTGAACAAGTTCAATATACAGAGCTGGCCGCCCAGCCAAAGTGAGCAATCGGTGGAGAAGGGCCTTGGACAAGGGAGGTGACCAAGAACCCGATGGTCACTCTGATAGAGCTCCAGAGTTCCTCTGTGGAGATGGGAGAACCTTCCAGAAGGGACAACCATCTCTGCAGCACTCCACCAATCAGACCTTTATGGTAGAGTGGCCAGATGGAAGCCACTCCTCAGTAAAAGGCACATGACAGCCCGCTTGGAGTTTGCCAAAAGGCACCTAAAGACTCTAGTCTCCCAAGATTTAACCCTTTGGCCTGAACGCCAAGCGTCACGTCTGGAGGAAACCGGGCACCATCCCTACGGTGAAGCATGGTAGTGGCAGTATCATGCTGTGTGGACGTTTTTCAGCGGCAGAGACTGGGAGTCTAGTCAGGATTGAGGGAAAGATGAACAGAGTAAAGTACAGATAGATCCTTGATGAAAACCTGCTCCAGAGCGCTGAGGACATCAGACTGGGGTGAAGGTTCACCTTCCAACAGCACAACGACCCTAAGCACACAGCCAAGACAACGCAGGAGTGGAATTCTCTGAATGTCCTTGAGTTACCAAGCCAGAGCCCAAACCCGATCAAACATCACTGGAAAGACCTGAAAACAGCTGTGCGGAGCGACGCACCCCATCCAACCTGACAGAGCTTGAGAGGATCTGCAGAGAAGAATGGGCTGTAATCGCTGCCAAATGTGCTTCAAAAAGTACAGAGTAAAGGGTCTGAATACTATTTCAGTTCCATTATTTTTTATTTTTTTTTTATAAATGAGCAAAATAATTCTGAAATCTAGTTTTTTGCTTTGTCATTATGGGGTATTGTGATGTCATTATGGGGTATTGTGATGTCATTATGGGGTATTGGGATGTCATTATGGGGTACTGTGATGTCATTATGGGGTATTGTGATGTCATTATGGGGTATTGTGATGTCATTATGGGGTACTGTGATGTCATTATGGGGTATTGTGATGTCATTATGGGGTATTGTGATGTCATTATGGGGTACTGTGTGTAGATTGATGAGGAAAAATAACAATTTAATCATTTTTAGAATAAGGATGTAAAGTAACAAAATGTGGAAAAAAGAAGTCAAAGGGGCCTGAATACATTCCGAATACACCGTAGCTCAATAGTCTACATGACTGCTCTGAGCTAGGCTAATAAGCAAGAGTTTGAGAGTCAGTATCTGCAGAATGTTGCGCTGTGGCATGCTGTGAGATAAGAGTGCCGACACACATTCATATGAGGAGAATACATTATTAAAAGAAGAAGACAAAAGTGAAAGACACGGAAATGCAAAATGTTTAAGTGGCAAGCTGCTACATAACTACTGTTTAGACCGAGGATCTACAGTACCTAGTTGGTAGCAGCTTGCCATACAATACTATGTATTCATCTGTACAGAAACTTCATGTGGTGTGTCAGAAGCTCACGAAAAAATAGAAACTGGAGAGGAAAAAGCCACAAAAAAAATAAATACCAGTGTTATCAGTTGAGGGTTACTCTTCAATAACACAAACCCCAAAGCAAATCAGGGGGAAGAAAATAGGTTTATTCAGAGAGGAGAAATCACAGATGTTACGCCGAGAGGTAGGTGGTCGTTCCTTCCCTGTCCTCAGTGATTCTCTCCTGTGATTCTCTCCCCAGAACAAAGGGACAGCATGTAGTTTTGTTGTAACCCAGCCCTAGCCTGTGGTTGACCAATTAGAATTCCTTGCAATAAAACTGAGCCAATGGCCAAATAACAAGTATCCCATTTCAGACTCACTATCTAGACAAATTCCTCCCATGTCTCTGCATTAAAAAAACTATTTCCATTGATCGTTAGTACTCTATTGACTTTTAGTCCTCTGTCTCTGCGTTGTGTATTTATCTTCCAAATATTCTTATACTGGACACATCCATATCGACAGGTCAAACATTTATAAATAAAAAAAGAAAAAAAACTTTGTTTATTTTTTTAACTTTTAATTATATAAAAATATTTATTACAACATTCTTCATTTTGCGTGTAATTCATTCAGTCCTGTTGATTAATTCATATGCGCCTGTATTTATAAGACCCATTGGTTGGTTTCTACATTATTTAGAGATGAACTCAGTCCATCTCCCGTTTCGACCGAAGCCTTAGGGCACAAGCATGTTTGCATAGATTCCAGGAGACATAATAACATCTCTGGACAAGTCTATCCTTAAGTTTCACAACGCAGAAACAAAAGTAGGAAAGAAGAGATGACACACACATGAAACAAAACTTAAAAGTGATAGGGCAAGATTTTGTCAATTAATTTTCTCTACTTCCTCAAGAGTCAGATGAGTTAATGGATACCATGGTATCTACATGCTTCTGACTCTGGGTAAGTTGATAAAGGGCTCAATTGCCAAAATCTCACACTATCCCTTTAAATAAAAATGATAACATGACAACCATAACTCCTTACACGTCATACGATTATTGATTACATCATCAGTTCATGATGTCATAGAGTGTTGTTCCGCTCTCTCATGATTTCTAGTCAGCTGGAAATAATTGCCAGATGGTATAAACAGTTAACATATCAGGAACTCATGACATCTCTCCAACAGTTTGAATATGATGAACATATACCAGGAACTCATGACATCTCTCCAACAGTTTGAATATGATGAACATATACCAGGAACTCATGACATCTCTCCAACAGTTTA
>QNTS01004111.1:149721-193319 GCA_003317085.1 Hucho hucho | reverse complement strand
AGTATGTTACCATCACATACCTTACTAACCACCATTATACGGTATGTTACCATCACATACCTTACTAACCACCATTACACAGTTTGTTACCATCACATGCCTTACTAACCAGAATTATACGGTATGTTACCATCACATACCTTGCTAACCACCATTATATAGTATGTTACCATCACACACCTCACTAACCATCAATATACAGTGTGTTACCATCACATACCTTACTAACCACCACTACACGGTATGTTACCATCACATACCTTACTAACCACCATTATACAGTATGTTACCATCACATACCTTACTAACCACCATTATACAGTGTGTTACCATCACATACCTTACTAACCACCATTATACAGTATGTTACCATCACATACCTTACTAACCACCATTATACAGTGTGTTACCATCACATACCTTACTAACCACCATTATACAGTATGTTACCATCACATATCTTACTATCCAGAATTATACGGTATGTCACCATCACATACCATACTAACCAGATTTATACAGTATGTTACCATCACATACCTTACTAACCACCATTATACGGTATGTTACCATCACATATCTTACTAACCACCATTATTCAGTACGCTCACACAGTTTCCTAGCGTCTCAGCAGATCCCTGTCTGGACTCAGGAAATGACTGGCTCCTTTTCCATTTACAAAATGGCTGACGCTCTGTTCCCATGGCATCAGTTTGCTAGAGCCGGACAATCTCCCACCAGCCCATAATTTGTGTGATGGTTATAATGTGCCACACCAAGGCATACATTTCCACTGTAACCTAATTCTGATCTAGCATCCAACAGAACAGTGGTTTATGGTGATCATAGACCAATACCTTTTACTTTTCACATGCTGCAGTTTGAGGCCTTTCTGTAGAAACCTCGACTACCAATAATACAATTACAAATATATCTATTTTTAAATAACAGCATAAAATAACAGCATAAAAGAGAAACTTTGAGAGTCTGTGTGTTCAGTTATTCAGTATTTGAAACCAACATTTTGATTAGAGCAAGGATGTTTAAAACCAACGGTGAACCTCATCCCTATGAGGCTGATATTGTACTCTGACGTGTGGTACGTGTGGGTTACCTATGTTGTGTGTATCTCTGTCGAGCTTCCTTCTCTCTTCCTTATTTCTCTCTCTTCTCTTTCTTCTCTCTCTCTCTCTCTCTCTCTCTCTCTCTCTTTCTCTCTCTCTCTCTCTCTCTCTCTCTCTCTCTCTCTCTCTTTCTCTCTGTCTCTCACTCTCTCTCTCTCTCTCTCTCTCTCTCTGTCTCTCTCTCTCTGTCTCGCAGATAAAAAATCTCTTCAGATTGAAATAACTACCATGTTTAACATTGGGGCGAGGGGGCGAGGGGGGAGGATGGAAGATGCCAGAGAAGAATAAATCATAACAGGGTCCAGCTTCATGTCTGCAAAAAACAAATGTCTTGTCTTTTACTTTCTGAGACGTGATGTTTATACACAACTGCCGTTGATGCACTCCATTACATCTGAGATTTGAAAACACACAGAAACAAATCACAGTTTAGTTTTCAAATCACAGATTATAATTGAATGGATCACATGTACAACAATTATCCTTCAGTTTGAGGAGAATAATTTCATGACAGTGTGAGTAGACCAACGGCATCATGACAATCACACTGTCTTCCATGATCCACAATCCGACCCACTGTGAAAAACAAAGAGGCAGGCGAGAATACACTCACACACGCAAGCACACACACAAGCATACACACACACAGGCACACGCACACGCACACACGCACAAACACACACAAACACACACACACACACAGGAGGAAACAATGGCCTAACTGTGAGAAGATTCACTAGTAGTGAAAACAGGAAGTGGTTTTAACCAACGGCATTAAAGCAGAAAACACCACTCTGATGCACCCAGCCTGCCTCTCTCTCTCTGACACTCAGCAGCATTATGACAACACACACGAGAGGCTCTTTCCGTTAATGACAGTTTTACTAAGCATTGCTTTTTTTAAATTCTCAACTTCATGAATACAGAACCTAATCTTGTCACATTTCATAATCCTAAAGATAGTCCTAACTACCTAACAACCTGAACTTGTCCAACATAAATGCTATAAAATGTCACTAAACATGTCATCAGGTGGCATGCAGAACAGCTAGATTAGTGGTCCTGTGTTATTATGAAAACAGGTCTGTGCTACGCCACTTATGCCTGGTGTTGTGTTAATAATAATCGGTTATCTGCTGGAATGCATGGGGTAAGAGTCAGACAGAGCAGCTGCACAGTCCCATAATGCCCCACAGCCCCAGGCCGCTCATCTAACCTGAGTGCATTAAGCGTTTTTATCCCTGACCTTCCTGACCCTCCCTGGCCCCTTATGGAACACTTTTTGGGTCAACCTGACCCCTGCCCTCCCTCCCTCCCTCCCTCCCTCCCTGGCTGCTTACCCCTGGTCCCTCCTGGCCCCTACCTGTCACAGGTTGAAGTGTGTGACCTGCTCTGCCTGTCAAGTGCGTGTAGGAGAACCCTGACCCTGTCTAGTGCCTGTAGGAGAATCCTGACCCTGTCTAGTACCTGTAGTAGAACCCCGGCCCTGCCTAGTACCTGTAGGAGAACTCTGACCCTGTCTAGTGCCTGTAGTAGAACCCTGACCCTGTCTAGTACCTGTAGTAGAACCCTGGCCCTGCCTAGTACCTTTGGGAGAACACTGACCCTGTCTAGTGCCTGTAGTAGAACCCTGACCCTGCTTCCTACCTGTAGGAGAACACTGACCCTGCTTCCTACCTGTAGAAGAACCCTGACCCTGCTTCCTACCTGTAGGAGAACCCTGACCCCGTCTGGTGCCTGTAGGAGATACCCTGACCCCGTCTAGTGCCTGTTGGAGAACCCTGACCCTGCCTAGTGCCTGTAGGAGAACCCTGACCCCATCTAGTGCCTGTTGGAGAACCCTGACCCTGCCTAGTGCCTGTAGGAGAACCCTGACCCCGTCTAGTGCCTGTAGGAGAACCCTGACCCCGTCTAGTGCCTGTAGGAGAACCCTGTCCCTGCCGAGTACCTGCCTCTTTGTAGGAGAAGTGTCTCCCCCCAATGATTGGAGTCCAGATTCATTATGTACTAGTTCTTAGAGCAGAATGCCTGGTGTAACAAGACACCTTGAACATGGGTTAAGGCTCACGTGAGCGTCTAAGCGCGACGACTGGCTCTGACAGTTTTGATGGGCCCCCTAAGAGATAGGCGATTAAGGAGGGTGCAGCTGGTTGGGAGAGAGGCCCCTCCAGGCCCCCAGGGGCCACAACCTCCTTCACCCTCAAAGCCTCGGATCAGCGGCCATATTGAACCAAAATGGCAGCCGAGATGCCGTCTCTGATGAAGATGTTGCTATATCTAGACGGATGGATAGGGAGAGAGAGACGTCCCCCACTATGAATGCCGTTGCTCAGCACTGGACATTTAGCTTGTGAGACAGTGTGAATTGATCCCATCTTTAGAGAAGGGGTGGTGAATAAGAAACACACAGGCAGAGAAACACACATCATGGAGAGGGGAGAGAGAGAGGGGAGAGAGAGAGGGGAGAGAGAGAGAGAGAGAGAGAGAGAGAGAGAGAGAGAGAGAGAGAGAGAGAGAGAGAGAGAGAGACTGTTAATTTTCACTTTTGTTTATTATCTACTTCACTTGCTTTGGCAATGTTAACATATGTTTCCCATGCCAATAAACCCCTTAAATTGAAATGTTATTGAATTGAGAGAGAGAGAGGGAAGAGAGACAGAAGAGAGAGAGAGAAGATAGAGAGAGAAGAGAGAGGGAAGAGAGAGAGAGACAGACAGAGAGAGAGAAGATAGAGAGATGTTTTATAATGTTTTATAATAACAACACCAGAAATAAGGAGTAAGACAGGAAGCTATATACAGGGTCAGTGTCATTACATTTACGCCACTATGAATGTCGTTGCTAAGCACTGGCCATTCAGCTTGTGAGACAGCGGTGAAATTATCTTTAGAGCAGTTGGGTGGTGAATAAGAAACGCACATCATGGCTCAGTTATGTACACTAGTCCCTAGTGTGTGGTAACATTACTCTGATAACAAACAGAAAGAGAAAGATACAGGGGGGGTTGAGAGAACATAGCCTTGCTATTGAGAAAGGCTGCCATAGGCAGACTGCCCACAAAATGAGGTGAAAACTGAACTGCACTTCCACACTTCCTGCCAAATGTCTAACAACATTAGAAACACATATTTTCCTCAGATTACACAGATCCACAAAGAATTAGAAAACAAACCCAATTTTGATAAACTCCCATATCTACTGGGTGAAATACCACAGTGTGCAATCACAGCAGCAAGATTTGTGATCTGTTGCCACAAGAAAAGGACAACCAGTGAAGAACAAACACCATTGTAAATACAACCCATGTTCATGTTTATTTATTTTCCCCTTTGTACTTTAACTATTTGCACATCGTTACAACACTCTATATATAAATAATACAACTTTTTAAATGTCTTTATTCTTTTGGAACTTCCGTGAGTGTAATGTTTACTGTTAACTTTTATTGTTTATTTACATTTTGTTTATTAACTACTTCACTTGCTTTGGCAATGTTAACATATGTTTCCCATGCCAATAAAGCCCTTGAATTGAATTGAATTGAGAGAGAGAGAGAGACAGCAGGAGAGAGAGAGAGAGAGGACAAGTGAGAGCGAGAGAGAGAGAGAGGGGGAGAGAGAGAGGGGGGGAGAGGGAGAGAGAGACTGTTCATTTTTTATTGTTTATTTCACTTTTGTTTATTAACTAAAGCCCTTAAATTGAAATTGAATTGAGAGAGAGAGAGAGGGAAGAGAGAGGGAAGAGAGACAGAAGAGAGAGAGAAGAGAAGAGAAAGAGAACAAATGTTTTATAATAACAACACCAGAAATAAGGAGTAAGAGAGGAAGCTATATACAGGGTCACTGTCATGACATTTACAATGTGAAGGGACACTAAATTAATGGAGGTAGATATGTACATGCAGGCAGGCATTAGGAGAAAGATACTACTACTAATAATTGTAAACTGTATGGCAGCAGTGGTGGGTAGGTGGGTGCATGTAAGTGTAGGGCTCTATTCAATCCGTAGCGCTGAAGATCCGCTTTATAGTGCGATTGACAATTAAAAGTAATGAACATGTAGGACTGGGGAGGACTGGAGAGGACTGGGGAGGACCGGGAGTACCGGAGAGGACCGGGGAGGACCGGAGAGGACCGGAGAGGACCGGGGAGGACCGGAGAGGACCGGGGAGGACTGGAGAGGACTGGGGAGGACTGGGGAGGGCTGGGAAAGACTGAAGCATTATAATACCCAACAGCAGCGTAGTGGTAGTAATACATCTAATCAATAATAATTTTAACAGCAGCGTAGGAGTGAGGGGAAGCTGTTGTTGTTAGCCATTTAACAGTCTAGGGCCACGGGATAGAAGCTGTTTAGAAATCTGTTGGTCTGACCCTTAAAGTACCGGTACCCCCTGCCGGACAGTGTGTGAGTGTGTGTGTGTATGTGTGTGTTTGTGTGTGTGTGCGTGTGTGTAATATCAGAGGTTGCCCCACCTGATTAAGTAATCAATCACATCCTACCACACAAACAATATGGTCGTTCTCTTTAGCAGTGTTACTTAATTTATCTTAATTAAATTTTTCTTTGCAGTGAAAATATCAAGAACAATGTTCTGAAGTCCTGATGTGCATGACATAGACCAGCATTACAATACCCAATAGTGCTGCCTACGTCAAAACGACATGAGACATTAGCTTTGAAAGGCCAGAGTAGTACAACATCACACCCTCCCTTTGTAGTTGAAGTTTTATAGTGGTTGGCTGGAACCTAAACAGGAACCAGCCGTTTGACCTGGAGGAAGACCTGTCTGGCATAAAGAAATCAAACACACACACACACACACACACACACACACACACACACACACACACACACACACACACACACACACACACACACACACACACACACACACACACACACACACACACACACACACACACACACACACATATATAAGCCTCTGTGAAGGAAGACCTCCCTAGTGTAGAGTCAGCAGTGACATAGCAGAAGCCCACTGGACAAACAGGCAGACAGGCAGACAGGCAGACAGACAGGTAGACAGGCAGGCAGGCAGAGTTCTGCTGAAATTTTTATTTAACCCTATTTAACCCTTAACCCTCCTTAACCCTAACACATAACTACCATTCTCCTTAACCCTAATACATAACTACCATTCTCCTTAACCCTAATACATACCTACCTTTCTCCTTAACCCTCCTTAACTCTAATACATAACTACCATTCTCCTTAACCCTAATACATAACTACCATTCTCCTTAACCCTAATACATACCTACCTTTCTCCTTAACCCTAATACATACCTACTATTCTCATTAACCCTAATACATACCTACCTTTCTCCTTAACCCTCCTTAACCCTAATACATACCTACTATTCTCATTAACCCTAATACATACCTACCTTTCTCCTTAACCCTCCTTAACCCTAATACATAACTACCATTCTCCTTAACCCTAATACATACCTACCTTTCTCCTTAACCCTCCTTAACCCTAATACATAACTACCATTCTCCTTAACCCTAATACATGCCTACCTTTCTCCTTAACCCTAATACATACCTACTATTCTCATTCACCCTAATACATACCTACCTTTCTCCTTAACCCTAATACATACCTACCTTTCTCCTTAACCCTCCTTAACCCTAATACATAACTACCATTCTCCTTAACCCTAATACATACCTACCTTTCTCCTTAACCCTAATACGTACCTACTATTCTCATTAACCCTAATACATACCTACCTTTCTCCTTAACCCTAATACATACCTACCTTTCTCCTTAGTTAGGTTTCAGTGTAGCATTTGACATTATTGACCATAACTTGTTGTTGAAAAAACATATGTTATGGCTTTTCAACCTCTGCCATATCGTGGAGTCAGAGCTATCTATCTAATAGTTTTTTATTTTAATGGAAGCTTCTCTAATGTCAAACATGTAAAGTGTGGTGTACCGCAGGGCAGCTCTCTAGGCCCTCTACTCTTTTCTATTTTTACCAATGACCTGCCACTGGCATTAAGCAAAGCATGTATGCTATGTATGCTGATGATTCAACCATAGACGCATCAGCAACCACAGCTAATGAAGTCACTGAAACCCTTAGCAAAGAGTTGCAGACTGTTTTTGAATGTGTGGCCAGTAATAAACTGGTCCTGGACATATCTAAACTAAAAGCATTGTATTTGGTACAAATAATTCCTTAAGTTCTAGACCTCAGCTGAATCTGGTAATGAATGGTGTCGCTGTTGAACAAGTTGAGGAGACTAAATGACTTGGCGTTACCTTAGATTGTAAACTGTCATGGTCAAAACATATAGATTCAATGGTTGTAAAGATGGGTAGAGGGTAAGGAAGAGATGCTCTGCTTTTTTGACACCACACTCCAAAAAGCAAGTTCTGCAGGCTCTAGTTTTGTCTAATCTTGATTATTGTCCAGTAATGTGGTCCAGTGCTGCAAGGAAATACCTAGTTAAGCTGCTGTCACGTCCAGGCCTGAGTTTTACAGGCTGGCGTGTTTAGTTTCGTTTTTGGTGTAGTGTTTTTTCTGTTCTAGGTGGTGTATTTCTATGTTGGGGAAATAGTTCCCAATTAGAGGCAGCTGTTTGTCGTTACCTCTAAATGGGAACCATATATATGTTTGTAGTGTTCACTAGGGTTTTGTGGGTTATTGTTTGATTGTTTGTTTCATAACTTAGTGTTTATTCTATGTTATGTTCTTCGTTCGTTTGTTTATTGTTTTCCCAGTTTGCGTCATTTAATAAATATGTATACTGGAAGCATCGCTGCGTCTTGTTCCGTCCATTCAGAAGATCGTGACAGCTGCAGCTGGTCCAGAACAGAGCGGGACATTTTGCTCTTCATTGTAATCAGAGGGCTGATATAAATACTATACATGCCAGTCTCTCTTGGCTAAGAGTTGAGGAGAGACTGACTGCATCACTTCTTTTTATAAGAAACATTAATGTGTTGAAAATCCCAAATTGTTTGCATAGTCAACTTACGAGCAGCTCTGACACACACACTTATCCCATCAGGGGTCTTGTCAAAGTCCCCAAATCCAGAACAAATTCAAGAAAGCGTACAGTATTATATAGAGCCCTTATTGCATGGAACTTCATTCCATCTCATTTTGCTCAAATAAACAGCAAACATGGTTTCAAAAAACAGATAAAGCAACACCTCGTGGCACAACGCCTCTCCCCTATTTCATCTAGATAGTTTGTGTGTATGCATTGACATGTAGGCTACGTGTGCCTTTTTAAAACATTTATGCTATTATGTCCTTGAGATGTTCTTGCCGAATGATGATCTGTATTATGTCATTCTGTATTATGTTTCATGTTTTGTGTGGACCCCAGGAAGAGTAGCTGCTGATTTTTCAACAGCTAATGGGGATCTTAATGAAATACCCTAATACATACCTACCTTTCTCCTTAACCTTCCTTAACCCTAATACATACCTACCTTTCTCCTTAACCTTCCTTAACCCTAATACATACCTACCTCTCTCCTTAACCCTCCTTAACCCTAATACATATTCACCTTTCTCCTTAACCCTATAACATACCTACCTCTCTCCTTAACCCTAATACATACCTACCTCTCTCATTAACCCTAGTACATACCTACCTCTCTCCTTAAAACTAGTTAGGGAGCGGCGGC
This sequence comes from Hucho hucho, assembly GCA_003317085.1. Classification (NCBI taxonomy): domain Eukaryota; kingdom Metazoa; phylum Chordata; class Actinopteri; order Salmoniformes; family Salmonidae; genus Hucho; species Hucho hucho. Next base: position 184,520 of record QNTS01004111.1, on the reverse strand, counting down.
AGTGTTGGGAGTTTTGGAGAGTCTGGCGTGCCCAAAGTAAAATGCCTGCCACTCAGGCCCAGAAACTAGGATATGCACATAATTAGTATTATTGGATAGAAAACACTCTGAAGTTAAAAACTGTTAAAATAATGTCTGTGAGTATAACAGAACTGATATGGCAGGCGAAAACCAGAGCAAAATCCATCCAAGAAAATCTGATTTTGTGACATGCCTCCTTTTCCAATGCTATAGGACATGCTTTAATCCAGCTCCCAGGTTGCAGTACCTATGGCTTCCACTAGATGTCAACAGTCTTTAGACAAGGTTTCAAGAGTTTACCTTGAAAACTAGAGGAATACAGGAAGTTTTTCCAAGTGTAGTGAGGAAGTAATTTCTGTCTGTGGCGCGTGGGACCCGGGAGCGCGCACCTTGGTTTTTTACTTTTCTATCGCCCAGGATATTATCCGTGTGAAATATTATAGTTAATATACATAATAGTGTACATAAGGATCAATTAGAAATGTTGTTTGATTTGTTTGGACAAAGTTTATAGGTATATTTTTTGTCTTGTATAATGGGACGAGTGGACGGTGGATTTTCTGAACAGACCGTGCCAACCAAACAGAGCTTTATGGATATAAATAGGGACTTTTTCGAACAAAAGGAACATTGAATGTCTTGCTTGGACACTTCGGATTACCATCAGCAGAAGATCTTCAAAGGTAAGTGATTTATATTAGCTCTATTTATGTGTTTTGTGACACCCGCGCTGGTTTTATTATTATGCTAATGAAGGAAGTACATGGGGCGCTGTCCTCAGACAATCAAATGTTCTGCTTTCGCCGTAAAGCCTTTTTGAAATCTGACAACACTGTGAGATTGCCAAGAGTCTAAGCTTTTGAAGAGTGTGCAACACTTCTATTTTCATGAAAGTTTTATATTTCTACTTCTGTAATTTGAATTTGGCGCTCTACATTTTCCCGGATGTTGTCAAGGATGGGGCGCTAGCGCCCCACTGCTCCTTAATTATCCCCAAGAGGTTAACCCTAATACATAAATACCTTTCTCCTTAACCCTCCTTAACCCTAACACATACCTACATTTCTCCTTAATTTAACCCTAGTACATACCTACCTCTCTTCTTAACCCTCCTTAACCCTAATACATACCTACCTCTCTCCTTAACCCTAATACATACCTACCTTTCTCCTTAAACCTAATACATACCTACCTTTCTCCTAACTCTAATATATACCTAGCTGTCTCCATAACTACCTGTCTCCTAACTCTTTAGTCCACTTCAGTCCTCCACTCGAGTCCTCTCCAGTCCCCTCCAGTCCTCTCCAGTCCTCTCCACTCCTCTCCAGTCTTCTCCAGTCCACTACAATCCTCTCCAGTCCTCTCCTGTCCTCTCCAGTCCCCCCTAGTCCTCTCCAGTCCACTCCAGTCCTCTAAGTAACTCAGTCTAGATCCAAGATGGCGTAGCAGTCGGATGTGTATTTGTCTTGTCCCGTCTTGTCCCATGTAAATAGTTGGTTTATCTGGTTTGTTTCGTATATATTTTAACCTCACTCTACACCTACGATCTAAATATACTTTCCTGCAACCCGCCTCACCCAATGTGGTACGAATCTGCTATTTTTATACGTTATAACTGGAACCTCCATCAGAAGCTAGCCATCTAACTAGCTACTAGCTAGTTGTCACTGTTAGCCACGGCTACTGGTCTTCACCTTTAGCCCGGACACCAGCCAGCTTTAGCTCGGTCAATACCTGCCAGTCTGCACAGCGCGATATCAACCCAGAGCATATCGGACTGATTTTCTACAGCACATCACCGGATTCCTGCCGCAAGCTCTGGGCCATTACACTGGATCATCGCAGCTAGCTAGCTACAACCGAGTGGCTACTGCTGGCTAACGCCTCTGTCCCGAAGCAAGCACCAGTTAGCCTTGAGCTAGGCCCATCTCCCGGCTCCCGCTCGCCTAGCATAGTAGCGACTACCGAACGGCTCCCGGACTCACATATTGCTGCTCATTGGACCCTATGATCACTCAGCTACATATGCCTCTCTCTAATGTCAATATACCTTGTCTTCTGCTGTTTCGTTTAGTTATTGTTATATTTCACTGTAGAGCCCCTCGTCCAGCTCAACAAGCCTTAGATAGCTCTTTTGTCACACACAGGGAGACCTCACCAGGCTTAGCTGGTGTCTCCAGAGATGCAAGCTCTCTCATCGTCACTCAATGCCTAGGTTTACCCCAAATGTACTCACATCCTACCGTCTGTACATTATGCCCTGAATCTATTCTACCACACTCAGAAATCTGCCCCTTTTATTCTCTGTTCCCAACGCACTAGATGACCAGTTCTTATAGTCTTTAAAAATCCACCTTTCCAGAAATAAGTCACTGTTGCCACTTGTTATAGACCCCCCTCAGCCCTCAGCTGTGCCCTGGACACCATATGGGAATTGATTGCCCCCCATCTATCTTCAGAGTTCGCACTGTTAGGTGACCTAAACTGGGATATTTAGCACCCCGGCCATCCTACAATCTAAGCTAGATGCCCTCAATCTCACACAAATTATCAAGAAACCTACCAGGTACAACCCTAAATCAGTAAACATGGGCACCCTCATAGATATCATCCTGACCAACTTGCCCTCTAAATACACTTCTGCTGTCTTCAACCAGGATCTCAACGATCACTGTCTCATTGCCTGCGTCCGCAACGGGCCCGCGGTCAAACGACTACCCCTCATCACTGTCAAACGCTCCCTAAAACACTTCAGCGAGCAGGCCTTTCTAATCGATTTGGCCTGGGTATCCTGGAAGGATATTGACCTCATCCCGTCAGTAGAGGATGCCTGGTTGTTCTTTAAAAGTGCTTTCCTCACCATCTTAAAAAGAATGCCCCATTCAAAAAATGTAGAACTAAGGACAGATATAGCCCTTGGTTCACTCCAGACTTTAATGCCCTTGACCAGCACAAAACATCCTGTGGCATACTGCATTAGCATCGAATAGCCCCCGTAATATGCAACTTTTTGGGAAAGTCAGGAACCAATATACACAGTCAGTTAGGAAAGCTAAGGCTAGCTTTTTCAAACAGAAATGTGCATCCTGTAGCATTAATTCCTAAAAGTGTTGGGACACCGTAAAGTCCATGGAAAATTAGAGCACCTCCTCCCAGCTGCCCACTGCACTGAGGCTAGGAAACATTGTCACCACCGATAAATCCACGATACTCAAACATTTCAATAAGCACTTTTCTACGGCTGGCCATGCTTTCCACCTGGCTACCCCTAACCAGGCCAACAGCACTGCACCCCCCGCAGTAACTCTCAAATGACTGCCTCGCCTGGTTCACCAACTACTTCTCAGATAGCCCCCACACCACTAGAGGGATATCTTCAACCACCAACTTACCATCCTGAGACAAGGCCGAGTATAGCCCACGAAGATCTCCCCCATGGCACAACACAAGGGGGGCGCCAACCCGGACAGAAAGATCACGTCAGTGACTCAACCCACTCAAGTGATGCACCCCTCCTAGGGACGGAATGGAAGAGCACCAGTAAGCCAGTGACTCAGCCCCCGTAATAGAGTTTGAGGCAGAGAATCCCAGTGGAGAGAGGGGAACAGGCCAGGCAGAGACAGCAAGGGCGGTTCGTTGCTCCAGTGCCTTTCCGTTCACCTTCACACTCCTGGGCCAGACTACACTCAATCATAGGACCTACTGAAGAGATGAGTCTTCAATAAAGGCTTAAAGGTTGAGACCGAGTCTGCGTCTCTCACATGGATAGGCAGACCATTCCATAAAAATTTAGCTCTATAGGAGAAAGCCCTGCCTCCAGCTGTTTGCTTAGAAATTCTAGGGACAGTAAGGAGGCCTGCGTCTTGTGACCACAGCGTACATGTAGGTATTTACGGCAGGACAAAAATTGGAAAGATAGGAGGAGCAAGCCCATGTAATGCTTTGTAGGATAACAGTAAAACCTTGAAATCAGCCCTTGCATTAACAGGAAGCGAGTGTACGCTGTGGTCACAAGACGCAGGCCTCCTTACTGTCCCTAGAATTTCTAAGCAAACAGCTGGAGGCAGGGCTTTCTCCTATAGAGCTACATTTTTATGGAATGGTCTGCCTATCCATGTGAGAGACGCAGACTCGGTCTCAACCTTTAAGCCTTTATTATAATCACAGCCGTGTACATCCCCCCTCAAGCTGATACATCGACGGCACTGAAAGAAATTCATCGGACTCTATGTAAACTGGAAACCACATATCCTGAGGCTGCATTTATTGTGGCTGGGGATTTTAATAAGGCTAATTTAAGAACAAGGCTCCCGAAATTTTACCAGCATATCCAATGTGCCACCCGGGCTGGTAAAATCCTGGACCACTGTTATTCCAACTTCCGTGATGCATACAAGGCTATTCTCCGCCCTCCTTTTGGCAAGTCTGACCATGACTCCATTTTGTTGCTCCCAGCCTACAAACAGAAACTAAAACAGGAAACGCCCGTTCTCAGGTCTGTTCAACGCTGGTCCGACCAATCTGATTCCATGCTGCAAGATTGCTTCGAGCACGTGGACTGGGATATGTTCCGGATAGCATCTGACAACAACATTGATGTATACGCTGATTCGGTGAGCGAGTTTATTAGCAAGTGCATTGGTGATGTTGTACCCATAGCAAATATCAAAACCTTCCCCAACCAGAAACCGTGGATTGATGGCAGCATTCGCGCAAAACTGAAAGCGCGAACCACTGCTTTTAACCAGGGTAAGGCGACCGGAAACATGTTTGAATACAAACAGTGTAGCTATTCCCTCCGCAAGGCAATCAAACAAGCTAAGCGTCAATATAGAGACAAAGTAGAGTCACAATTCAACGGCTCAGACACAAGAGGAATGTGGCAGGGTCTACAGTCAATCACGGACTACAAAAAGAAAGCCAGCCCCGTCGCGGACCATGACGTCCTGCTCCCAGACAAACTAAACAACTTCTTTGCTCGCTTTGAGGACAATACAGTGCCACCGACACGGCCCGCTACCAAAACCTGCGGGCTCACCTTCACCGCAGCCAATGTGAGAAAAACATTTAAATGTGTTAACCCTCGCAAGGCTGCCGGCCCAGATGGCATCCCTGGCCGTGTCCTCAGAGCATGCGCAGACCAGCTGGCTGGTGTGTTTACGGACATATTCAATCAGTCCCTATCCCAGTCTGCTGTTCCCACATGCTTCAAGAGGGCCACCATTGTTCCTGTTCCCAAGAAAGCTAAGGTGACTGAGCTAAATGACTATCGCCCCGTAGCACTCACTTCCGTCATCATGAAGTGCTTTGAGAGATTAGTCAAGGATCATATCACCTCCATCCTACCAGACACCCTGGACCCACTCCAATTTGCTTACCGTCCCAATAGGTCCACAGACGACGCAATCGCAATCACACTGCATACTGCCCTAACCCATCTGGACAAGAGGAATACTTATGTAAGAATGCTGTTCATCGACTACAGCTCAGCATTTAACACCATAGTTCCCTCCAAGCTCGTCATTAAGCTCGAGACCCTGGGTCTCGACCCAGCCCTGTGCAACTGGGTCCTGGACTTCCTGACGGGCCGGTCCCAGGTGGTGAGGGTAGGAAACAACATCTCCACCCCGCTGATCCTCAACACTGGGGCCCCACAAGGGTGCGTTCTCAGCCCTCTCCTGTACTCCCTGTTTACCCATGACTGCGTGGCCAAGCACGCATCCAACTCAATCATCAAGTTTGCTGACGACACTACAGTGGTAGGCTTGATTACCAACAACGACGAGACGGCCTACAGAGAGGAGGTGAGGGCCCTCGGAGTGTGGTGTCAGGAAAATAACCTCTCACTCAATGTCAGCAAAACAAAGGAGATGATCGTGGACTTCAGGAAACAGGAGAGGGAGCACCCCCCTATCCACATCGAGGGGACAGTAGTGGAGAAGGTGGAAAGTTTTAAGTTCCTCGGCGTACACATCACGGACAAACTGAATTGGTCCACCCACACAGACAGCGTGGTGAAGAAGGCGCAACAGCGCCTCTTCAACCTCAGGAGGCTGAAGAAATTCGGCTTGTCACCAAAATCACTCACAAACTTTTACAGATGCACAATCGAGAGCATCCTGTCGGGCTGTATCACCGCCTGGTACGGCAACTGCTCCGCCCACAACCGTAAGGCTCTCCAGAGGGTAGTGAGGACTGCACAGCGCATCACCGGGGGTAAACTACCTGCCCTCCAGGACACCTACACCACCCGATGTCACAGAAAGGCCAAAAAGATCATCAAGGACAACAACCACCCGAGCCACTGCCTGTTCACCCCGCTATCATCCAGAAGGCGAGGTNCACCTCCATCCTACCAGACACCCTGGACCCACTCCAATTTGCTTACCGTCCCAATAGGTCCACAGACGACGCAATCGCAATCACACTGCATACTGCCCTAACCCATCTGGACAAGAGGAATACTTATGTAAGAATGCTGTTCATCGACTACAGCTCAGCATTTAACACCATAGTTCCCTCCAAGCTCGTCATTAAGCTCGAGACCCTGGGTCTCGACCCAGCCCTGTGCAACTGGGTCCTGGACTTCCTGACGGGCCGGTCCCAGGTGGTGAGGGTAGGAAACAACATCTCCACCCCGCTGATCCTCAACACTGGGGCCCCACAAGGGTGCGTTCTCAGCCCTCTCCTGTACTCCCTGTTTACCCATGACTGCGTGGCCAAGCACGCATCCAACTCAATCATCAAGTTTGCTGACGACACTACAGTGGTAGGCTTGATTACCAACAACGACGAGACGGCCTACAGAGAGGAGGTGAGGGCCCTCGGAGTGTGGTGTCAGGAAAATAACCTCTCACTCAATGTCAGCAAAACAAAGGAGATGATCGTGGACTTCAGGAAACAGGAGAGGGAGCACCCCCCTATCCACATCGAGGGGACAGTAGTGGAGAAGGTGGAAAGTTTTAAGTTCCTCGGCGTACACATCACGGACAAACTGAATTGGTCCACCCACACAGACAGCGTGGTGAAGAAGGCGCAACAGCGCCTCTTCAACCTCAGGAGGCTGAAGAAATTCGGCTTGTCACCAAAATCACTCACAAACTTTTACAGATGCACAATCGAGAGCATCCTGTCGGGCTGTATCACCGCCTGGTACGGCAACTGCTCCGCCCACAACCGTAAGGCTCTCCAGAGGGTAGTGAGGACTGCACAGCGCATCACCGGGGGTAAACTACCTGCCCTCCAGGACACCTACACCACCCGATGTCACAGAAAGGCCAAAAAGATCATCAAGGACAACAACCACCCGAGCCACTGCCTGTTCACCCCGCTATCATCCAGAAGGCGAGGTCAGTACAGGTGCATCAAAGCTGGGACCGAGAGACTGAAAAACAGCTTCTACCTCAAGGCCATCAGACTGTTAAACAGCCATCACTAACATTGAGTGGCTGCTGCCAACATACTGACTTAAATCTCTAGCCACTTTAAACATAGGAATTGGATGTAACAAATGTATCACTAGCCACTTTAAACAATTTTGTATATAATGTTTACGTATCCGACATACTCATATCAAATGTATACACTGTACTCTAAACCATCTACTGTATCTTGCCTATGCCGTTCGGCCATCGACCCAAATCTCTAGCCACTTTAATAATTATAATTGGATGAAATAATGTATCACTAGCCACTTTAAACAATGCCATTTATATAATGTTTACATATCCTACATTACTCATCTCATATATATATGTGTATATACTGTACTCCATACCATCTACTGCATCTTGCCTATGCCGGTCAGCCATCGCTCATCCATATATTTATATGTACATACTCGTATTCATTCCTTTACTCTTGTGTGTATAAGGTAGTTGTTGTGAATTTGTTAGATTACTTGTTAGATACTACTGCATGGTCGGAACTAGAAGCACAAGCATTTCGCTACACTCGCATTAACATCTGCTAACCATGTGTATGTGACAAATAAAATTTGATTTGATAAAATTTGATTTGATTTAGAGAGGCTAGCACTGGAGTAATATGATCAAATTTTTGGGTTCTAGTTAAGATTCTAGCAGCCGTGTTTAGCACTAACTGAAGTTTATTTAGTGCTTTATCCGGGTAGACGGAAAGTGGAGCATTGCGGTAGTCTAACCGAGAAGTGACAAAAGCATGGATACATTTTTCTGCATCATTTTTGGACAAAAGTTTCTGATTTTGGCAATGTTACATAGATGGAAAAAAGCTGTCCTTGAAACAGTCTTGATATGTTTGAGAGATCAGGGTCCAGAGTAATGCCGAGGTCCTTCACAGTTTTATTTGAGACGACTGTACAATCATCAAGATTAATTGTCAGATTCAACAGAAGATCTCTTTGTTTCTTGGGACCAAGAACTAGCATCTCTGTTTTTTCCCAGTATAAAAGTAGAACATTTGCCACCATCCACTTCCTTATGTCTGAAACACCGGCTTCCAGGGAGGGCAATTTTAGGGCTTCACCATGTTTCATTGAAATGTACAGGTGTGTGTCGTCCTCATAGCAGTGAAAGTTAACATTATGTTTCTGGATCACAAAGAGGTAAAATATATAGTGAAAACAATAGTGGTCCTAAAACGGAGCCTTGAGGAACACCGAAATTTACAGTTGATTTGTCAGAGGACAAACCATCCACAGAGACAAACTGATATCTTTCTGACAGATATAATCTAAACCAGGCCAGAACTTGTCCATGTAGACCAATTTGGGTTTCCAATCTCTCCAAAAGAATGTGGTGATCAGTGGTATCAAAAGCAGCACCAAGGTCTAGGAGCACGAGGACAGATGCAGAGCCTCGGTGTGATGCCATTAAAAGGTAATTTACCACCTTCACAAGTGCAGTCTCAGTGCTATGATGGGGTCTAAAACCAGACTGAAGCGTTTCCAGTACATTGTTTGTCTTCAGGATGGCAGTGAGTTGCTGCGCAACAGCTTATTCTAAAATGTTTGAGAGGAATGGGAGATTCGATATAGGCCATTAGTATTTTATATTTTATGGGTCAAGGTTTGGCTTTTTCAAGAGAGGCTTTCTTAGTGCCACTTTTAGTGAGTTTGGTACACATCCGGTGGATAGGGAGCTGTTTATTATGTTCAACATAGGAGGGCCAAGCACAGGAAGCAGTTCTTTCAGTAGTTTAGTTGGAATAGGGTCCAGTATGCAGCTTGAAGGTTTAGAGGCCTTGATTATTTTCAGCAATGTGTCAAGAGATATAATATTAAAACACTTGAGTGTCTCCCTTGATCCTAGGTCCTGGCAGAGTTGTGCAGACTCAGGACAACTGAGCTTTGGAGGAATACGCAGATTTAAAGAGGAGTCCGTAATTTGCTTTCTAATGATCATGATCTTTTCCTCAAAGAAGTTCATGAATTTATCACTGCTGAAGTGAAAGCCATTCTCTCTTGGGGAAGGCTGCTTTTTAGTTAGCTTTGCGACTGTATCAAAAATACATTTTGGATTGTTCTTATTTTCCTCAATTAACTTGGAAAAATAGGATGATCGAGCAGCAGTGAGGGCTCTTCGATATTGCACGGTACTGTCTTTCCAAGCTAGTCCGAAGACTTACAGTTTGGTGTAGCGCCATTTCGTTCCAATTTTCTGGAAGCTTGTTTCAGAGCTAGGGTATTTTCTGTATACCAGGGAGGTAGTTTCTTATGACAAATGCTTTTTGATTTTAGGGGTGCGACTGCATCTAGGGTATTGCGCAAGGTTAAATTGAGTTTCTCAGTTAGGTGGTTAACTGATTTTTGTACTGGAGGGAGTCTGGAAGGGCATCTAGGAATCTTTGGGTTGTCCGAGAATTTATAGCACGGCTTTTGATGATCCTTGGTTGGGGTCTGAGCAGATAATTTGTTCCGATTGCAAACGTAATAAAATAATGGTCCGATAGTCCAGGATTATGAGGAAAAACATTAAGATCCACAACATTTATTCCACGGGACAAAACTAGGTTCAGAGTATGACTGTGGCAGTGAGTAGGTCCGGAGACATGTTGAACAAAACCCATTGAGTCCATGATGGCTCCAAAAGCCTTTTGGAGTGGGTCTGTGGACTTTTCCATGTGAATATTAAAGTCACCAAAAATGTGAATATTATCTGCCATGAGTACAAGGTCCGATAGGAATTCAGGGAACCCAGTGAGGAACGCTGTATATGGCCCAAGAGACCTGTAAACAGTAGCTATAAAAAGAGAATGAGTAGGCTGAGAACTTGTTCTCAACTGGTCTTCCTGGTTAAATAAAAATAAATAATAAAAAAGTCTCGATCACTGAGGGTTTCCATCTATCTATCTAACACCAAATGCTTCACAAACGTAATGCTTCAAAGAAAATAGAGAATTACAAATACTACCGTGCCCTGAGGACGTTTACACAAAAAGTAGAAGTGTATATGGTTTCACCTAAAATAGAAAATGTTGGTCAGTGACTAGATAGATCAACCCCAAATAGCACAGCCTAATGTCTTACACTGCGTTCTGGTTCCCTTACTGGTGTTACTATGGGTTAGAGATCCACTCTCTCTCTCTCTGTCTGTTACAACACTGACAAGCTATCCTATTGGACCAGGCAACCTTATGAAACCTCTGTTCCATATACGTTGTGTCCCAAATGGCACCCTATTCCATATATAGTGCATTAGTTTTGGCCAGAGCCCAATGGGACCCTGGTCATAAGCAGTGCAACATAGGGAATTTGATGCCATTTGGGACACAGGCAGAGACAGTCCTTGTTCATTGCTCACAGAAAAATGTCCTTTAATTGCACTTTAAGAGGAAGGAAACATTTTCACAGCCAGCACAGACATTTGTGTCTGACAGAGAGAAACCAGTATGATTCAGAGTGTAACAGGGTAACCAGTATAATTCAGAGTGTTAACAGAGAAACCAGCATGATTCAGAGGGTTAACAGAGAAACCAGTATGATCAGAGGGTTAACAGGGTAACCAGTATGATTCCGAGTGTTAACAGTGTAACCAGTATGATTCAGAGTGTTAACAGAGAAACCAGTATGATTCAGAGTGTTAACAGGGTAACCAGTATGATTCAGAGTGTTAACAGGGTAACCAGTATGATTCAGAGTGTTAACATGGTAACCAGTATGATTCAGAGTGTTAGCAGAGAAACTAGTATGATTCAGTGTTAACAGGGTAACCAGTATGATTCTGAGTGTTAGCAGAGAAACTAGTATGACTCAGTGTTAACATGGTAGCCAGTATGATTCAGACTGTTAACAGAGAAACTAGTATGATTCAGAGTGTTAACAGGGTAACCAGTATGATTCAGAGTGTTAACATAGAAACCAGTATGATTCAGATTGTTAACAGAGAAGCCAGTATGAATCAGAGTGTTAACAGAGAAACCAGTATGATTCAGAGTGTTAACGGGGTAACCAGTATGATTCTGAGTGTTAACAGAGTAACCATTATGATTCTTTATGTTAACAGCTAGTAAATTGCCCCCCCCCCCCACACTGCTCTATATGTCTCTCTCTCTCTCTACCTCCCTCTCTCTCTCCCCCTCTCAATCTCTCTCTCCCTCTCTCTCTCTATGCTTTATTTCTCGGTCTCAGTTTCACTCAATTAGATCCACATGTAGTCATTACTAGAGTGAGAACTGCATATTTGGGAGAGGTGGGTTTCCATAATAACACATAGTGAAATCTAAATTGGTCTGAAACTTATTTTTGGGTTTAGTTATTTCCAGACACTGGTTGTGTTAGGTTCCTACACTCTACATGGAACTCAAAAGGGTTCTATCTGGAACCAACAGTGTTCTATCTGGAACCAAAAGGGTTCTATCTGGAACTAAAAGGGTTCATCAAAGGGTTATCCTATGGGGACAGCCAAATAATAATTTTAGGTTCTAGATAGCACCTTTTTTTCTAAGAGTATAGTATGAATGTGTTGCGGATTGCAACATGGCAGCTGAAAAAAACATCAACCTCTGTTTTCAAACGTCTCACTGCTGTCCTGTGTGTGACAGTCTTTAACAAATAAATAAGCTAATACACATTTATAGAACACATACTGTGGCATGACACAAATTCATGTCAAATGACTCAAAATATGCAGATCATAGCTTAAGTTTTTGATAGGTTTGAGGGACACTTTGCTGGACTCTAGCTATGATATTTAAGGATATGCAATCAGTCAATGTTAAGCAACAACTCTCTTTTCATAAGGGCAACTTTCCTTTGTTCCTGTAGTTTGTTCCTGTAGTTTGTTTTGGAAAGTTTGTTTGGGGTTTAGTTTTTACTAGTGAATTGAGATCAACTCCACAGTGCCTCAGTCATGCTAATGAACCTAACTCCTATGTTAGCCTATGTAGCCTAGTCTTACAAATATTTGAGGTGAATGGAAATCAGAGCAGTAGAGAGGCGGAGTCTTTTAATCTCACACCATTCATCAACCTTTTTCTGTCTTCTGTCCCCTTCCTCCACGTCGTTTTCCTTTTTCCCTCCAACAGGAGACGTTAGGTCTCTCAGTCCCTCCAACAGGAGACGTTAAGTCTCAGTCCCTCCAACAGGAGACGTTAAGTCTCTCAGTCCCTCCAACAGGAGACGATAAGTCTCTCAGTCCCTCCAACAGGAGACGATAAGTCTCTCAGTACCATCATTCTGTGATTTTGTTTCAATCAGCCATGAGTCCTCGTGACAAGGGGAATGGAAGCTGACGACTTCATCATATATCAGCCATGAGTCCTCGTGACAAGGGGAATGGAAGCTGACGACTTCATCTTAAATCAGCCATGAGTCCTCTTGTGACAGGCGGAGTGGAAGCTGACGACTTCATCTTAAATCAGCCATGAGTCCTCTTGTGACGGGGGGATGGAAGCTGACGACTTCATCATATATCAGCCATGAGTCCTCGTGACAAGGGGAATGGAAGCTGTCGACTTCATCATATATCAGCCATGAGTCCTCATGACGGGGAGTGGAAGCTGACGACTTCATCATATATCAGCCATGAGTCCTCGTGACAAGGGGAATGGAAGCTGACGACTTCATCATATATCAGCCATGAGTCCTCGTGACAAGGGGAATGGAAGCTGACGACTTCATCATATATCAGCCATGAGTCCTCGTGACAGGGGGAGTGGAAGCTTGTTGTGTGCTAGGAAATGCAAGTGTAAAAAAAAAAAATTGAAAAAAGAATTGTTAAAACATTTCTAGCCTGTCTATCTCATCTTTCCAACACAAAACACTATAACATGGCCCAAAACACTAGAACATTGCCCAAAATAGTAGAACATGGTCCACAACACTAGAACATGGCCCAAAACACTAGAACATTGCCGAAAATAGTAGAACATGGCCCAAAACACTAGAACATGACCCAAAACACTAGAACATTGCCGAAAATAGTAGAACATGGCCCAAAACACTAGAACATGGCCCAAAACACTAGAACATTGCCCAAAATAGTAGAACATGGCCCAAAACACTAGAACATGGCCCAAAACACTAGAACATGGCCCAAAATAGTAGAACCAGCTCACCTGCTTTACAATATGATTTGACTATTAGATGTTGAATGTTTATTTTGAAAAACATTTTTTAAAGGAACAAGATTCACCATATTAAAACGAGAGTTCATTTCACGTAACAGGGTTGACCTTAAAATGAAGGACAGACGTAAATGAATCACTAATAACATTAAGCAAATGATCATCTTCAGAAATGACTTTGTCAAAGCAACAAAATAACTGTGTTTACAATGATTGTCAAAATGTTGGGATTATAGTGCCTTCAGAAAGTATTCATACCCTTTGTCTTATTCCACATTTTGTTGTGTTACAGCCTGAATTCAAAATGGATAAAATATATGTTTTTTCTCATCCATCTACAGACAATACCCCATAATGACAAACTGAAAAAATATATTTTTAGAAATGTTGCTGATTTATTGCAAATGAAATACAGAAAATGTTAATTTACATTTAAGTATTCACACCCCTCAGTCAATACTTTGTTGAAGCACCTTTAGCAGTGATTACAGAGTCTTTCTGGGTAAGTCTCTAAGAGCTTTGCATAACTGGATTGTACAATATTTGTTCATTATTTTTTTAAAAGCTGTCAAGTTGATTGTTGATCATTGCTAGACAGCCATTGTCAAGTCTTGCCATAGTTTTTCAAGACGATTTAAGTTAAAACTGTAACTAGGCAACTCAGGAACATTCAATGTCGTCTTGGTAAGCAACTCCAGTGTATATTTGTCCTTGTGTTTAGGTTATTGTCGTTTTGATAGGTGCATTTGTCTCCCAGTGTCACGTCCTGGCCATAGATAGCCCTCTGGGTTATCTATGCAGTTTTGGGCCAGGACGTGACCAGGGTTTTTTTTGTTCTATGTTGTCTTTTCTATGTTGAGTTTTGTGTTGGTTCCCAATTAGAGGCAGCTGTTAGTCGTTGCCTATAATTGGGAATCCTATTTAGTTTGTTCCCTTCCCCACCTGCCTTTGTGGGTTATTGTGTTTTGTGTGTAAGTACCTGTGTGTGCTACACTAATGTTACGGTCTGTTATTGCGTTATTGTTTTTGTATGTGTCACATTAATTAAAATATGTGGAACCCTACACTCGCTGCGCCTTGGTCCTCTCCTTCCTCAGATCGTGACAGAATAACCCACCACTCTAGGACCAAGCAGCGTGCCCCTATGGTGGAGGAGAAGGTATTCTGGACCTGGGAGGAGATCATGGGGGGCTGTGAGACCCTTCCTTCGCGGGAGTCGCCAAGGAAGAGGGGATTTCAGCCAGGACGCCGGAGTCCAAGGCCACAGCAGTCCCAAGATTGTTTTGGGGGGGGGCACATGGGGCGACGGGCCGAAACCAGGCCAAAGCCACAGCCCGAATGGAGGAACGTAAAGGAGTTTAGGCTGGGATATGAGAGAGAGGTTGTGGCACGTCAGGAGCTGCAACGCAGGCGCCGAGAGGAGCGTCTCGCCAGCCGAGTACGTCCAGTACCAGCTCCCCGCACTTGCCCAGAGGTGCGTGAGACCAGCCCGGTACGTCCAGTGCCAGCTCCCCGCACTCGCCCAGAGGTGCGTGAGACCAGCCCGGTACGTCCAGTGCCAGCTCCACGCACCAGGCGTCCAGTGCACATCCCCAGCCCGGTGCGTCCAGTGCCAGCTCCACGCACCAGACCTACAGTGCGCCTCTCCAGCCCGGTGCGTCCAGAGCCAGCTCCCCGCACTCGCCCAGTGGTGCGTGAGACCAGCCCGGTACGTCCAGTGCCAGCTCCACGCACCAGACCTGCAGTGCGCCTCGCCAGCCCGGTGCGTCCAGTGCCAGCTCCCCGCACTCGCCCAGAGGTGCGTGAGACCAGCCCGGTACGTCCAGTGCCAGCTCCACGCACCAGGCGTCCAGTGCACATCCCCAGCCCAGTACGTCCAGTGCCAGCTCCACGCACCAGACCTGCAGTGCGTCTCGCCAGCCCGGTGCGTCCAGTGCCAGCTCCCCACACTCGCCCAGAGGTGCGTGAGACCAGCCGGGTACATCCAGTCCCAGCTCCACGCACCAGACCTGCAATGTGTTGTCCCAGCCCAGTACGTCCTGTTCCAGCTCCACGCACCAGGCCTCCAGGGTGTCGTCCCAGCCCAGGGGTTTTTTGTTCTATGTTGTGTTTTCTATGTGGAGTATTGTGTTGGTTCCCAATTAGAGGCAGCTGTTAGGATTCCCAATTAGAGGCAACGACTATTTAGTTTGTTCCCTTCCCCACCTGCCTTGGTGGGTTATCGTGTTTTTGGTTAGTGACTGTGAGCACACCATTTTGTCCGGTCTTCATTTTGTTGTTTTTAAAGTTTCACTTAAAATAAAGTATGTGGAACAATATGCACGCTGCACCTTGGTCTACTTTTCAAGGGGATCGTGACACCCAGTGTCTGTTGGAAAGCAGACTGAACCAGGTTTTCCTCTAGAATTATGCCTGTGCTTAGCTCCATTCTGTTTCTTTTCTTCTTTTTTACTCCCTAATGCTTGCTGTTTACAAGCATACCCATAACATGATGCAGCCACCACCATGCTTGAAAATATGAAGAGTGGTACTCAGTGATGTGTTGTGTTGGATTTGCCCCAAACATAATGCTTGGTATTCAGGACATAAAGTTAATTTCTTTGCCACATTATTTGCAGTTTTACATTAGTGCCTTTTTATAGGATGCATGCTTTGCAATAGTTTTATTCTGTACAGGCTTCCTTCTTTTCACTCTGTCATTTAGGTTAGTAGAGTAACTACAATGTTGTTGATTCATCCTCAATTTTCTCCTATCACATCCATTAAACTCTGTTTTAAAGTCACCATTGGCCTCATGGTGAAATCCCTGAGCAGTTTCCTTCCTGTCCGTCAACTGAGTTAGGAAGGACGCCTGTATCTTTGTAGTGACTGGGTGTATTGATACACCATCCAAACTTCACCATGCTCAAAGGGATATTCAGTCTGTTTTTTTGTTTTTTTTACATATACAGTACAATGAAAAGGTTTTTGCTCCCTTTCTGATTTTCTTAACTTTTGCATATTTTTAATACTGAATTATCAGATCTTCAACCAAAACCTAATATTAGATAAAGGGAACCTGAGTTTACAAATAACAAAAAAACGACATGGGTCCCATTATGCCTGGAAAAACTAAACACTGCATTCCGCAGTAAGTACCTCATACCAACTGTCAAGCAAGGTGGTGGTAGTGTGATGGTTTGAGGATGCTTTGCTGCCTCAGGACCTGGACGACTTGCCTTAATAGAAGGAACCATGAATTCTGCTCTATATCAGAGAATTCTACAGGAGAATGTCAGGCCATCCGTCTGTAAGCTGAAGCTGAAGTGCAGCTGAGTTACTCAGCAAGACAATGATCCAAAACACACAATCAAGTCTACATGAAAAATGCTAAAAATAAACAAATTTGAAGTTTTGGAATGGCCTAGTCAAAGTCCAGATCTAATCCCAATTGAGATGTTGTGGCAGGACTTGAAACGAGCAGGTCATGCTTGAAAACCCACAAATGTTGTTCAGTTAAAGCAGTTCTGCATGGAAGATTGAGCCAAAATTCCTCCACAGCGATGTGAGAGACAGATCAAGAACTACAGGAAGCATTTGGTTGGAGTCATTGCAGCTAAAGTTGAGTGTAAGGGGGCAATTACTTTTTCACACAGGGGCATTGGGTGTTGCATAACTTTGTTTATGAAATAAGTGAAATAAGTGTGTAATTGTTGTGTTATTTGTTCACTCAGGTTCCCTTTATCTAATATTAGGTATTGATTGAAGATCTGATAACATTCAGTATTGCATTCATATAAGTAATCTGATTTATAAAATGTTCCATGTTGTCTGTATTAAAGGGCACTTTGTTTAATATAAGAGGTGTATTTGTGCACAACTTCTACTTAAAATATCAAAGGGCATTCATTTTTTCACACACAGCTGGCTGGAAGCAGCAGGTAGACAACATGACATGAGGAATGTGTCAATCATCAGCCTGGAGAGTGAACCTCTTCAGTATGTTAAAAATGACAGACATTCTATAAATTTAGCACACAGATAAGGAATGAGTTACAATGACTTTGACATTAAGGGTTGCCCTATTTCCCGGGGCAAGTGACCTGACAAGTCATGCAAGTTGAGCATGCTCTGTGGTTGCTCCGTTGGGCAGGTGATTTTTTTTTTTTACTAATAACAACCAAATGTAAAGAATTCCAGTAGTCTGGTCTTTCAGGTTTCTCCCATGTGTGTACGTGAAAATAACTAATTTAAAGTGTAGGGTGTGAACTAGTATGTCAGACCTATGTATTTCATCATTCTAGTACATAGTTGTGAAATTGTTTTTTTGCATTGCCCAATAGTCACACTATTGTGTAAATCTTTAATTCAAGAAAAACCAGCTTTTTGGGCGTTGCTCATTCTGTGGCGTTCCTACTCATCAACAATGTCACTGTCACTCAAAACATAATTTCCAATTTGGTTCATTTTCTGCAGATGTGTGCTCAGAGTAGGTTATAATCTAATAACTCCCGCAGTCAAGCCAGTCAAACTCGATTCACTCAAGTGGCCTTTAATTGTCTATGTGAATCCCCACCTCATCCGCATCCTCAACACATTTGATCTAGTGGCATGGTCCATGTAGTCATCCTTTTATTAATGAATTATACCTCATCCCTTTATTAATGAATTATACCTCATCCCTTTCCTAATGAATTATACCTTATCCCTTAACTAATTAATTATACCTCATCCCTTTATTAATGAATTATACCTCATCCCTTTACAAATGAATTATACCTCATTCCTTTATTAATGAATTATACCTCATCCCTTTATTAATAAATTATACCTCATCCCTTTATTAATTAATTATACCTCATCCCTTTATTAATGAATTATACCTCATCCCTTTACTAATTAATTATACCTCATCCCTTTATTAATGAATTATACCTCATCCCTTTATTAATGAATTATACCTCATCCCTTAACTAATGAATTATACCTCATCCCTTATTAATTAATTATACCTCATCCCTTTATTAATGAATTATACCTCATCCCTTAACTAATGAATTATACCTCATCCCTTTATTAATTAATTATACCTCATCCCTTTATTTATGATTTATACCTCATCCCTTAACTAATGAATTATACCTCATCCCTTTATTAATGAATTATACCTCATCCCTTTATTAATGAATTATACCTCATCCCTTTATTAATTAATTATATCTCATCCCTTGATTAATGAAGTATACCTCATCCTTTTATTAATGAATTATACCTCATCCCTTAACTAATGAATTATACCTCATCCCTTTATTAATGAATTATACCTCATCCCTTAACTAATGAGTTATACCTCATCCCTTTATTAATTAATTATACCTCATCCCTTTATTAATGAATTATACCTCATCCCTTAACTAATGAATTATACCTCATCCCTTTATTAATGAATTATACCTCATCCCTTTATTAATGAATTATACCTCATCCCTTTATTAATGAATTATACCTCATCCCTTTATTAATTAATTATATCTCATCCCTTGATTAATGAAGTATACCTCATCCCTTTATTAATGAATTATACCTCATCCCTTAACTAATGAATTATACCTCATCCCTTTATTAATTAATTATACCTCATCCCTTTATTAATGAATTATACCTCATCCCTTTATTAATGAATTATACCTCATCCCTTTATTAATGAATTATACCTCATCTCTTTATTAATGAATTATACCTCATCCCTTTATTAATGAATTATACCGCAAAGATGCAACAAAACAAATGAAGAAAACGGTTTAAAACAAGCTTCAGTGGAGAGGCACTGTTGAGGAAGCCTTTTGCTCCATTCAGCATTTAACTCAAGTAAGTCAAGAATCACTCTGCCTGAACAAAGTTGAGTTCCTCACACTCTCAGCTACAAACAAACAGTTCAGAGTGTCACTTAGCTCAGAGAGAAAAGAGCCCATACCGCTCTGGTCACAAGTAGTGCACTATGTAGGGAATAGGGTGGAATTTGCAACGGAGATGTCTGATTCACACCCTGAGAGAAGGTGGTCCGACAGCAGAACACTCTCATTGGTGATTGGTCGGGAAGAAGTGGTGGTGTGAGAGTTAGGACCACAGGTCAGGTGGTCACACACATGCTCACACACACACACACACACACACACACACACACACACACACACACACACACACACACACACACACACACACACACACACACACACACACACACACACACACACACACACACACACACACACGCTAACACTTCCCCTTCCTTTCCAGGACTACTGGAACTCTGTAGGATGACACACGTTCCACAGAACACAGACTCCAGCAACAAAAAAAAGTTCACTTTGACCTCCTGGCAAGCAGTAAAGCTGTTCAGAGAGATTGTATAATACCTGAGCAGCTTTTTATACATTATAATGCTTGAATTAAATCTGTATTGTAAATGTTATCAATGGATTCTTTTTGGTAGAATGAGTTCAATCCCAGATGGCAACCCTATCAGCTTAGGGAACTGGTAACATCAAAGCTTTACTTTATGTTGCTCTTATATCTGTGTAGTAACATTGTAATAACAATATTATTACAAAGTAATTAGAGATTGCAATGACAGTTAGACCAAACATGTACAATCAATGCATAGGCTATGTGTCAGTTGGGCCTAACTGATTATTTCTGAGATAACATTATGATTATGTAATCATGTCCTTCACGAGGCAATAACATGAGCTAGAAACTAATTTAGATTTTGCATTTTATTTTCTACAATAACATGGAGTGTGTGTGTCACAATAACAAGATATCTGGGATAAGAATGAGTGATAAGTATGGCCGTTGCAATAGGACGACTCATTAGACTAGTCTATTGCTCTTAAAAGCAGAATAGGCACATAGACTTCTGGTTACAAAACACAGGGAAACAAAACAACTTACCTTGTAAGGTAGGGTAAGGTAAGGTAGGGTAAGGTAAGGTAAGGTAAGGTAAGGTAAGGTAAGGTAAGGTAAGGTAAGGTAAGGTAAGGTAAGGTAAGGTAAGGTAAGGTAAGGTAAGGTAAGGTAAGGTAAGGCAAACGTCATCAACCCCATTAACATTCCGACCACTGATTCCAACCACTGTTTGTTATTTACACCTGAATATGATCTCTAATAGCGGTTAGATCATGTTAACATCACATGTGTCTAAAAGCAGTTAAAAACTGTGAAAACAACTGTGAAAACATCTGTGAAAACAGCTGTAAAAACAGTTTCCAAGCACCTGATATAGTTGCATTTAGACAAGCATGCTGAGATGGGACAGTAGTCTCCTAATACTAACCATAAGGGTTAAACAGGTTTAAATTAAAAGTATCTATATCCACAGTAAAACGAGTCCTATATCGACATAACCTGAAAGGCCGCTCAGCAAGGAAGAAGCCACTGCTCCAAAACCGCCATCAAATAGCCAGACTACGGTTTGCAACTGCACATGGGGACAAAGATCATACTTTTTTGAGAAATGTCCTCTGGTCTGATGAAACAAAAATAGAACTGTTTGGC
Organism: Hucho hucho; assembly: GCA_003317085.1. Classification (NCBI taxonomy): domain Eukaryota; kingdom Metazoa; phylum Chordata; class Actinopteri; order Salmoniformes; family Salmonidae; genus Hucho; species Hucho hucho. The sequence continues at coordinate 163,418 of QNTS01004111.1, read as the reverse complement.
CATAATGACCATTGTTATGTTTGGAGGAAAAAGGGGGAGGCTTGCAAGCTGAAGAACACCATCCCAACAGTGAAGCACTGGGGTGGCAGCATGATGTTGTGGGGGTTCTTTTCTGCAGGAGGGACTGGTGCACTTCACAAAACAGATGGCATCATGAGAAAATAAAAATTATGTGGATATATTGAAGCAACATCTCAAGACATCAGTCAGGAAGTTAAAGCTTGGTCGCAAATGGGTCTTCCAAATGGACAATGACCCCAAGCATACTTCCAAAGTTGTGGCAAAAGGGCTTAAGGACAACAACGTCAAGGTATTGGAGTGTCCATCACAAAGCCCTGACCTCAATCCCATAGAAAATGTGTGGGCAGAACTGAAAAAGCGTGTGCGAGCAAGGAGGCCTACAAACCTGACTCAGTTACACCAGCTCTGTCAGGAGTAATGGGCCAAAATTCCCCAACTTATTGTGGGAAGCTTCTGGAAGGCTACCCAAAAAGTTTGACCCAAGTTAAACAATTTAAAGGGAATGCTACTAAATACAAATTGAGTGTATGTAAACTTCTGACCCACTGGGAATGTTATGAAAGAAATACAAGCTGAAATAAATCATTCTCTCTACTATTATTCTAACACTTCACATTCTTAAAATAAAGTGGTGATCCTAATTGTCCTAAGACAGGGAATTTTTACTAGGATTACATGTCAGGAATTGTTGAAAAACTGAGTTTAAATGCATTTGGCTAAGGTGTATGTAAACTTCCCACTTCAACTGTATGTGTGATGATGACATATTGTATGTTTTCGACAAGTACGTGCCACGCTTGCACTCCCTCCACCTCCAGGTGGGTTGGTCTATGTATCGCTCGCGTGGAGGGAGGTTCCCCATTGCTTTATAGGCTCGGCTGAACAGCGGAGTGGAGAGAGACAGAGAGAGACAGAGCGCAGTAACTTAGCTCACCGGTGGACAGCTTTATATACCGGAGCTAAATTTACCATCATCCTGAACGTATTTCCTCGCTGGCGCACAATTGGTCCAGCTACCCGGCTACTATATTTATAAGCTTGGACGACCTACTACCTGCTGCTGTCTTTCAAACGCAACTTTGGAACGGTTAGATAGAACGCACTTATTCTGGTGGAAGGTGAGCTCAAAAGGGCACTCACTCACTGAATCAACTTTGACAATAACCAAATAAGCATTTATTGTATCTTTTTTAAATGGCTTTATCCGGTGTCATTTTGCCACCCATCTCGACATTCGCAAACCAAACCAAAAGTTTAGAAGATGTAAGTACAGACCTCAAACTTGTATGATCATGTTTATGTTTCGGTGAAGCCTTCTGCTGAAGATTCACCTCTGTGTGTATTTTGTGTCATATATCTAATGCCTTTTTCCTTTTGGTTGTTGCAGAGGTGGAAAAACGACATGGACAAACCGATGTCTTCCAGTTGCTCCATGCTTGATATGGTACAGAACATGGACTGTCGGACTATCGAAAGGAAAGACGACGAAGATCTGAGTAAGTACTTAGATCTGGATTTCATTCTGGCCAACACCACTGGATCAGACAGCATGCCTACCTACCGCTGCGCTGCGGATTATCCAGGCAACCTGTTCACCACCGGGAGCCCTATGCCATCCTACCCGTCCAGCGAGCACAGCTCCCCGCCTCCCCCCTACAGCACCAGCCTGATGGCGGAGCTTCTCAGGTCAGAGGGAGAGAACAACTACGGGGCCGATATTACGCGTAATACCTACAGCGTCCAAGGACGGTTTTATGTCAACTCTACACTTTTTCCCATCAGACAGGACATTATTGATAACATCAAAGTGGAGCCGTCCATGGACGGTTATGGACCCGTTATGAGCATGGGCACCCAGAGCTGTCCGAAAATCAAGCAAGAGGGAAACGTGTCGTGCATGATGTCCTTTGAGCAGCCGAGACTAGCCGTCTCTCCACGGGCAGCCAGCAACATGACGCCACCGCTCAGCCCCAACGACCAGGGGAGCTCCGAGTGCCACCAGCAGGTACCGATGTGTCACTCCATGAGCTTCCCACAGAACTACCACTCCTCGGCGGCGTACACACACCAACGCCCCGGAGCGCCTCCATCCGCACAGATGCAGCTTGGACCATACCAAGGCGCTCACCAGTTCGGCATGTATGAGGAGGGACTGAGCATGCAGCCGAACACACAGAGGGTACTACTGACGCCCCCGTCCTCTCCGCTGGAACTGCTGGAGACCAAGCCCAAGAGAGGTCGCCGCACCTGGCCGCGGAAGCGCACGGCTACGCACACCTGCACATTCGCTGGGTGCGGAAAGACTTACACCAAGAGTTCACACCTGAAGGCGCATCACAGAACGCACACTGGTAAGGGATATATATCGTATTGTTTTTTTGACGAATTACGCAACATTACGTCTAGCATTAGGCATATATGTTATTACACAGCCATATTCTTGGTGAATACATATAGTTGCTTGACTGTTGACGTTATCCCAACGGGAGCTTATGCTGACGTTTCTCTCTTCTTTGTCTCTGCAGGTGAAAAGCCATACCATTGCAGTTGGGACGGTTGCGGCTGGAAATTCGCTCGCTCCGACGAACTGACACGCCATTTCCGCAAACACACCGGTCACCGGCCCTTCCAGTGCCACCTGTGCGAGCGCGCCTTCTCCCGGTCCGACCACCTTGCGCTTCACATGAAGCGACACATGTGAATGTAATGTACACGACTTGGACTGATGGTGGGTTATTATTAAGGGGTGACCTTCAGGCCTATTTTGTCTATCTGTCTTTTTCTATATTTAAGATGTTTTACATGCCAAAGTTTAATATTTTTTTTTTTATATAAATATGTATATTGATAAATGTTTAGTGTGATTATTTTCTAGTAACGTAGCTGGTACTACCTTGGTTATTGTTATATTAAAGCCTTAGAAACGCTTGGTAGGGTGTTTGGTTGTATGTGGGGCTGGCCCTGTACTTCTTCTCTTTCTTTGGAAAAACTGGAGTGCTGTGTTCGACACAAAAGTGCCTTTCTAATATCCTGCCTGTAAAAACTGTCCGCTGTAGAACTACAAGGGCACCAAAATAAGACATGTTTACTTAGTCTGCTATTAGTGAAATTCGTTTTGTTATTGAAAACTGCCTCAATCATTTGAATGGCCCAAATACTGTAGCTTACCTTACCCTCAACTGTTTTCTGTTTTCATGAAAATCTTTTGGATTAAATTGTTTGGTATGTGGGTGCAAAAAGATGGGTCCAGACTCATTGTACACTACCAGGGCTAGATGTCTTGTGTATCCTTATTTTTGACTGAAGTCTGTATTCATTTTATACTGTAAATGGTGTATTTATTGTAAATATTAAAATACATTGAAATATATTATTTGATTTGTATTTCATTCTTGATTGATATCACGATGTGTGCAATGATGCATTTAGTCGCATAGTCAGCAGACATCTTCCTTGTTTTGAGAAAGTTGTTCAGACATTGTACTAGTTTAGTAAACCACATCCATCCCTGAATATGGGCTTTATATTTACACTGTAGAAGGATGTAGTAGGACAGACCTAAGATCATACATACAATCTATCACACAGTTCATTAGACTATAAGCGTATACACACAGCTACTCTATACACCCCTTCTCAACCTCAAAGACTTGGTTAAATTGAAACGATGTTTTCCAGACAAGGCCAGTATTTTTTGTGGGTTCAGCCTATAAATACAAACATATTTCCATAATTACAGGCTGACTGGGCTGGGGAGATGTCTGGACGGGACAGGGGGCACAGCACAGCACTCCCAAATGGCACTATCTTTATTCTCTTATTTAGTGGTCTACTTTTGTTATTTTATGGAATAGGGTGCCATTTGGGACACATGTCTCTGATGGGTAAACTACACATGGACGTCAGAGGTTCTTACATTCAACCGAAATGATACACACTCCTTCAAAAACATATTACCTGAGCTGTTAACTGATCACGCCTCCCATTAGAAGTGGCGCAACTCTGTCGCTGAAGGAGACAGGCCGGACAGGTAGGAGCAGGCAGCTGCACTTGGTACCTCTCACTCAATGTCTGCATTTAGCTACATTGCATTGACTATTGGTCCATTTGAGAGGATTTGACCATTTGCAGAGGAAAAAGGTCCATCACAGAGTTCAGTTCAATCTGCCAACAAGTAGAAGCCTGCCTAAAAATAACTAATTGAGTAGTGAAATGCAAATCTAACATGCTCATTTCACTTTTCTGTTCTTGTGAAAGTAATTTTTACTACAGAGAGGAGAGCGAGAGGAGGAAAGAGAGAGACGGGAAAGAGAGTGAGAAAGAGGAGAGAGAGGGAAAGAGGGGAGAGAGGGAAAGGTTAGGGAAAGGGTGAAAGAGGAGAGGGAAAGAGGAGAGAGGGAAAGAGGAGAGAGGGAAAGAGGAGAGGCAAAGAGGAGAGGGAAAGAGGAGAGGGAAAGAAGAGGGAAAGAGTGAGGAGAAAGAAAGGAGAGGGAAAGAGGAGGGAAAGAGAGGAGAGAGGTAAAGAGGGAAAGAAAGAGGGAGAGAAAGAGATGGAAAGAGGAGAGAGGGAAAGAGGAGAGGTAAAGAGGGAAAGAAAAAGGAGGGAGAGAAAGAGAGAGGGGGAAAGAGAGGAGAGGGAAATAGGGAAAGAGGGAGAGAAAGAGGAGGGAAAAAGGAGAAAATAGAGAGGAGAGAGGGAGAGGAGGAGAAAAGAGGTAGAGAGGAGAAGAGAGGTAGAGAGGAGAAAAGAGAAAGGTAGTGTTTCTCTTGAAACAAGACACCAACCACTTCCTGGAATGTTACATTAGGTTTTATTTATATTCAAAGATATCCACAGGATTACAATTATTTAAACCTTGAATGAATATTTATAATCATATATACTGTTAAACATGAAATGAGCCATTTTGGTTGTGGATAAGTAAGACAGACATCATTGTGGACAGTACTTCTTAATGCATCTCAGTGTGACCAATACAATACTCCTTCAGGTCAACACTAGAGAATGAGCTGCAGCATAGAGTTCCTTGAATATACACACACACACACACACACTGTGTCTGCAACCCAAATGGCACCCTATTCCCTATATAGTGCACTACTTTTAACCAGGGGCCCCCATAGGGAATAGGGTGCAATTTGAGACAACCATAGGAGGTCATAAACACACATTGTGCGTGCCGAACAACCCCTATCATGATTAGGATAGCACATCCTTGCGCCAGGTAGTGACCAGGATCAAACTGAGTTATTATTGAGTGTGGTGCTTATGAGTGTAACAAGAAATTGTCTTCTGAAAATGAATTAAATATAAAGAAAAGTAGTATTTCTAATGCCCTAGTTGAATAAATCCATAAACAGATTACACACTTCAAAATCAGCCCACTGAATGCATTATAGAGTTTAGCATTAAGAGATTACAACAAAAATACAATCTAAATGTTGACAGTGAGAGGTGAAAGGTCAACAACCCCATATCCTTTAAGGCAGGAGAGTTTTTGAATTTGTCATTCTTCTGCCCCTGGCGGAAGGCAAAGTAGAGAACCCAGAGACAAGAAAATAACAAAGAATACCTGTATTCCCATAATCTAAACATTTCCTTACCAAAAGGAGATTTTCACCAGAAATCAGGAACACAAGCACACTCACTGACAGAGAGAGAGTACGCTAACTTTAGACTTTAGTATGAATGTTTTTAAGCAGTTATTTAAGGGTATATTATACAGTTATAACAGTGCATGTACAGATACTTCATGAACCACAAGTGCATGATTTTTCCCTATATAAATAATAACAATTTCAATAAAACGTTAAAATCTTGGCTGTTTCCTCACAACAAATGATGAAGCAAAGCAAAGTCAAGCACCCAGAGTCTCCCCATAGAAGAACTATGGGGTCTGCTAAAGTCAGAATGACCACTGACCTTAGCCAAGTCGGAGTTAAGTCACTCTTGATTTAGGCTGTAGTCAGGTCAAGTCGGAGTTAAGTCACTCTTGATTTAGGCTGTAGTCAGGTCAAGTCGGAGTTAAGTCACTCTTGATTTAGGCTGCAGTCAGGTCAAGTCGGAGTTAAGTCACTCTTGATTTAGGCTGTAGTCAGGTCAAGTCGGAGTTAAGTCACTCTTGATTTAGGCTGTAGTCAGGTCAAGTCGGAGTTAAGTCACTCTTGATTTAGGCTGTAGTCAGGTCAAGTCGGGCTAAAAAGGAGCTGAGCTGTAGCTTATTTTAGTTGTGATGCAGCTAACTAGAATTCCATTGAGGCTGACGACGACAAAGAGGTTAAAGGGAGGCTTTGGTAGGTTACTGTTCATAAAGTCTGGCTTCAGTGGAGCTGGATCGCTAGAGCTGATCCCTTCCCATCCTCAAATCCTAATCCCAAATCGACCCCTAAGCCCTACACTATATGCACTTGTAGAGATCGGAGAGGATTTGATCGGTATAAGCAATACAGTGAAACTTCCACCTAGCCTATCAGAGAGCACGGTGGAGCTATTGCCAGATTACTTACACCTGTCAAATCCTCTCAGATTTGCATAGGGTGCAGGGTTTAGGGGCCGATTTGGGCGCAGGGGTTAGGAGATGATTGAGCCACAATCTAGAGGGGCTGTTGTCAGAATGTCACAGAGCTGCAGCGGGAGGCTGTTGTCAGGGTGAAGTTGTAGTTGTTGTAAGGGTATACTCTGGTTTGTATTGGGGGTGTACAAGCGTTGTGGTCTAGCTGTATTGAGGGCTGAAGGCACACTGTCCTCAGGCTCTAGTCAGACGGTAGTATTTGGGCTGTTGAGGAACTGTTGCTCGTAGTGAAGCTGCATGTGTGCTGTACTGTATGATATCAGTTAGTAGCATTGTTTTATTCAGCTTGTAACAGGACTGTGGTGAGGCGGTGTGTGTTGTTGTGAGTGTCTAACAGAACTGTGGTTATTGTTGTGAGTCTAATAGTGTTTTTAGTTTTCATCCTTGCTGAGGGCGATGGCCAGGTCCAGGTCCTTCTGTTCCTGTGGGCGGAGGCTCCTCGATCTCTCCTGTTCCTGTGGGCGGAGTCTCCCTCTTCGCCCACGCCAGCTGCTCTGACTCACTTCCTAACTACAGGAAGGTAGGGGGACACGTTACACACTGGATACAAGGGAAGAGATGCCCACAGACACCTGAAGCCCGTGTGTCAAAAGGGTCTCATACTCAACTTTTACATTTGGAGACAATAGTGAGCGATAAAAACATTTGAGATCAAATTATGGTGTTTGAACTGAGAAGCTGAATTTGAGTAGATATGAACAAAACATTTTTTACAGTGAGTTCCAATTGTGGTAAAACCAGCTCATGGTGATTTATTTCATTAATGCTGATTGATAAAATCAAAAAAAATTCAAATCAGTGAGGGAAAAAATGAATAAATGATACATTTAGAGGATTTCTGGTGATACCAACTGTAAAGTACCTCCATGTTCTATTCAGTGTGTAAAGCCACCTGATTGAAGATGTCAATAGTGATCACCAATCAGAGTGCTCATCCATTTAGAGAGTGGAATTTAGAAAAGTTATTTTGTATGCAAAGAATTCAATTTGGTCATCACACCCTTCTCTAGTAACCTTACCTTGACACTTTCCAGTCCTGGGAGAAAAATACACATTACAATACAATGCTGAACATACAAATGATTAAAGAAATAATAATAACAAGCACCTACGTAAATAACGCAGGGCAGATCACACACACACACACTTCACAACACGTTGGCACCAGGATCTAGGTAAACAGGTAGTAGAATGAAACAAGGAGAAAGGCAAAGCAGCAGATCGACCGGACAGCATGGAGACTAAAGACAGAGATTCTGACAAGACTACTTACTGTACACATCTTCTAAAAGAACAGAGAGTCACACGGTACGATGTACAAGCAGAACACTGACTGAGGGAGTGAACGACCACCACAGAACTATTACAGAATGGTGTTGCGTTGAACTACGAACTCAACTGTGTTCCAGACACGTTTGTTTTGTTTTTAAAAGTTTGTTTAGCCAGATGTCAGTGATGGCGCAGGAACAGCTAACAACCAGCCTCCTGTTGCATGACGATGCAATACGGGAGAGACTAGCAGGCGATCCAATTGTTACATTCATATAATCTATTGGCTGGTGAAAGGTTGCATAGCAACAGCTACTCCAGGTGGTGAATGATATGTAGAATAAAATACAAAAAAACTTGTATTCTGCTCCAGATGTTCTGAGAACCACTACAAACTGAAAGCAGCAGTGGCTGGGACTAGGACTGGACAGTAGGAGAACCACGGAGCTCAAACTTACAGAACAAATCCCTCTAGAAGTAGCTTTGCTGGAGAGGAAGGAAAAGCAAAAAGGATCTTTTCTGCTGCTGAAGTGAATCTCTAAAGGTGTTTTGAATTTGCAAAAAGGGTCCCTTGGTTTTACCAAAGCAGTAGCACCGCCACCACCCAACCAGAGTCATGAGAGAAAACTCGTGACCGGTTTGGAGAAGGCAAAGCAATACAGGAATGTTGCTGTACCGTGTTACAGATCATACATACAGGAATGTTGCTGTACCGTGTTACAGATCATACATACAGGAATGTTGCGGTACAGTGTTACAGATCATACATACAGGAATGTTGCTGTACAGTGTTACAGATCATACATACAGGAATGTTGTGGTACAGTGTTACAGATCATACATACAGGAATGTTGCGGTACAGTGTTACAAATCATACATACAGGAATGTTGCGGTACAGTGTTACAGATCATACATACAGGAATGTTGCGGTACAGTGTTACAGAACATACATACAGGAATGTTGCTGTACCGTGTTACAGATCATACATACAGGAATGTTGCGGTACCGTGTTACAGATCATACATACAAGAATGTTGCGGTACCGTGTTACAGATCATACATACAGTAATTGAGGTACAGTGCTGTGAACAAATATTTGCCCCCTTTCTGATTTTCTTAATTCTTTGCATATTTTTGATAATGTTAATCAGATCTTCAAACAAAACCTAATATTAGATAAAGGGAATCTGAGTTTACAAATACAAAAAAAAAAAAATACTTATTTATTTAATTAAGAAAAGTTATGAGATGGCCAAAATTCGTGAGAGACTGATCAACAGGAAGCGTTTGGTTGGAATCATTGCAGCTGACGGTGGCACAACCAGTTATTGAGTGAAAAGGGACAATAACTTTTTCACACAGGGGCACTGGGTGTTGCGTAAGTTTGTTAATGAAATACATGAAATAAGTGTGTAATTGTTGTGCTATTTGTTTACTCAGGTTCCCTTTGTCTAATATTAGGTGTTGATTTAAGATCTGATTCAGTATCAACAAAAATATGCAAAAAAGTTGAGAAAATTTGAAAGGGGGGAGAATATATGTTTTCACAGCACCGTGCTTCTAGAATATGTTTAAAGTGTACAGTACTTGAATGACATAACATTCTCACATTAGTTCCAGGCTACCGTTGAACATTTTGTGACAATAATGTATTTGTTACAAGCACTACACAAATAATATTTGGTGGAACTTAATTGATTGATGATTGACTGACGTAAGACAATTTAATTGTGTCTCGTTATGTACAGAAACCCCAGCATTAAAAAGTGTGTCGATTAAAATGGCACAACTACATTGAGCCACATTAGGAGAAGTACATGTTGCAGTACATTATGAAAGCAGTAGAAGGAAGCCCAGAGCTGCCTGAGTGAGAGCCTGGCACTGAGACACTGGTTGTGTGTGTGTGTGTGTGTGTGACTGAGACACTGGTTGTGTGTGTGTGTGTGTGTGTGTGTGTGTGTGTGTGTGTGTGTGTGTGTGTGTGTGTGAGAGACTGAGACACTGGTACTAGGGCAGTAGGCATTGTGGGAGGAGTACTGGTTACATAAGGTGTTAACCACAATGCAGCGAGGAAACATACTGAGGATCTGCCTGCCGTACGTCTCAAATGGCACTCTATTCCCTATAAAGTGCACTACGTAGGGAATAGGGTGGTGCCATTTAGGACACCGACTGACTCAAAAAAAGCTGTAGAGAAAACACCATCACATTCTCTGTGCTTTGTGACTTGTATCAGCAGGGCTGTAGAGAAAACCCCATCACATTCTCTCAGTACTGACAGTAGCAGCAATACACCCTATAGTTGTCTACAGTTGAATTACTACACACATCTAACACAACGACAGAGAGATCGTTCATCCACTGTTTTCTCTCATTTAAAATGACCTTGAAAATGTACAAAATAACGTATGTACGGAAAACGGAGGGATGTCCAACCTAGTATTTGTGTGTTTATATTGTTGTAATGATCCGACTGGGTCTCTCTCTATTCCCTCAGTCCTGACATACAACACTTTAACACTTGTTCACTAATGACAAACACAGACGGAGCCTTGACTGAACAGCTGAAATACCGAAGCTGAACATTGCTGTCAGTCAGAATTGTGGCCTTAGAAAGAAACCATCAGACTACCATCATGCTAGCTACAATGTTAAACAACAACATTTTTGTAGTGGGCTTCTGTAGTCAGCTTGCTATGCATCAAGCACTATAAAGTGTGTTGATACCCATGTGAAATGCATGGGTAAAATGTTGGATTGATAGAAATCAATTTGGAACACGCTGAACAGCTGAAGGTACACCTGGGTGACCGAAGGAGCACCTGTAGAGACTAGCTACATCCCTCCTCTCAGAGATAAGAGTCTGAATAGTTGACTCACCACCACCGGTCTGTCCTCACTCGCTTCAAGATGGCCACCATTTTTCCTGTACCCAGGAAAAGCTAAGGTAACTGAACGGTCTATCCGCCCAGTAGCACACGAGCACTCACTTCTGTCATCATGAAGTGCTTTGAAAGGCTAGTCAAGGACCACATCAACTCCACCATATCCGACACCCTGGACCCACTACAATGTTATATATCACCCCAACAGATCCACGGGCGATGCAATCGCCGTTGCACTGCACACCGCCCTATTCCACCTGGTCAACAGGACTACCAACGTGAGAATGCTGTTCATTGACTATAGCTCAGCTTTTAACACCATAGTGCACTCCAAGCTCATCACTAAGCTCAGGGTTCTGAACTCCTCCCTGTGCAACTGGGTCAAGGACTTCCTGACGGGCCGACCCCAAGCAGTGAAGGTAGGCAACACCTCCACCACGCTGATCCTCAACACAGGGGCCCCACAGGGGTGTGTGCTCAGCCACCTCCTGTACTCCCTGTTTACCCATGACGGCGTGGTCACGCATGACTCCAACTCAATCATCAAGTTTGCTGACGACGCGACAGTGCTAGGCCTGATTACCAACAACGACGAGACAGCCTACAGGGAGGAGGTGAGAGACCTGGTGGAATGGTGCCAGGAAAATAATCAGTCGCTTAACAAAACGAAGGAGCTGATTGTGAACTACAGGAGACATAAAAGGGAGCACGCCCCCATCCTCATCGAAGGGGCACCAGTGGATAGGGTCAAAAGCTTCAAGTTCGCGGCGTACACATAACTGAGGACCTGACATCAACCAGCGCCTCTATAACCTTGACATGGACGCTAAGACCCTCACAAACTTCTACAGATGCACCACCGAGAGCATTCTGTCGGGAATGCATCACCGCCTGGTACGCCAACTGCACCGCCCTCAACCACAAGGCTCTCCAGAGGGTGGTGCGGTCAGACCAACACATCATCAGGGCTGCCTGCCCTCCAGGACATTTACAGCATTCTGTGTCAAAGAAAGGCCAAGAAGATCATTAAGGACCTCAGTCACCCGAGCCACCCGAGTGTTTACTCAGCTACTTAAGCTATGTTACTTGGGTTTTTAATTGGATTCGTTGTACTTTTTTAAAACACTAATTATTTGTGTACCTGTTTGACATTATACTGAGCGAGAGGTGTGAGAGAGCGAGAGGCATAAGAGACAGATAGAGAGGTGAGATAGACAGAGCGAGAGGTGCGAGAGGCTAGAGGAGAAAGACGAGAGAGACAGAGCGAGAGGCGAGAGAGACAGAGCGAGAGGCGAGAGAGACAGAGCGAGAGGCGAGAGAGACAGAGCGAGAGGCGAGAGAGACAGAGCGAGAGGCGAGAGAGACAGAGCGAGAGGCGAGAGAGACAGAGCGAGAGGCGAGAGAGACAAGAGGCGAGAGAGACAAGAGGCGAGAGGCGAGAGAGACAAGAGGCGAGAGGCGAGAGAGAGAGAGCGAGAGGCGAGAGAGAGAGAGCGAGAGGCGAAAGAGACGAGAGAGGCGAAAGAGAGAGAGGTGAGAGAGAGTTGAGGCGAGAAGTGAGAGAGAATGTAGCGAGGGTGAATAGTTGACACCACCACCACCACATCTGAACTGTGGCTGCTGCTATGAGAGTCACACAGGAAGAGAAACACAGGGCACACACACACACCGTGGGAGATGTGGGCAGAACACACACACAGGGAGATGTGGGCAGTAGAGGATGACACGGGCAGGAATGAGAGTCAAGTTCGGGACAGGATCAACAGTTTACAGGACAGGAACAACAGTCTACAGGAATGGGCAGCACAGGATCAACAGTCTACGGGAACGGGCAGTGCAAGACAGGATCAACAGTCTACAGGAATAGTTGTAAACTGAGTTTTTTGGGGCGGAAATACATAATGTGTGGTGCATTTCATAAAAACAACTGTGGCCTAATACAGTTTAAATAAATAACTAAGAAATGGTGACTTCCCCCCTTCCCCTTCCGTCAGCTCACTCGCGCCTCGCTCCAGTTGTTGCCAGTCATTAGGCTACCTCAGTCAGATGCCAACCTACGTCAGTGTACAAGGAAGGAACCGAGTACACGGCTTGTAAAAAAAATGCTGCAGTTTAATAAACTAGTCTACCAACTAGAGAGTGGGACAAGTGGTACTCCTAACAACCTTACCGCCCAATTGTTTGTTTATTTAACTAAAGCCGTGATATCTGAGGTGAAGAGTGAAATTAAAATAGGTTGACAGCCTACGCAGTACTGCCGCTCAGGTTTTTTTTTAATATTCATGTTGTATATGTTAATGTGCTCTAAATGTTCCTATGTGCTCAGTGTCAGCTGTAGGCTACAATTTAATGTGCTCAGTGTCAGCTGTAGTCTACAGTTTAATATGCTCAGCTGTAGGCTACAATTTAATGTGCTCAGTGCTCAGCTGTAGGCTACAATTTAATGTGCTCAGTGCTCAGCTGTAGGCTACAATTTAATGTGCTCAGTGTCAGCTGTAGTCTACAGTTTAAATGTGCTCAGCTGTAGTCTACAGTTTAAATGTGCTCAGCTGTAGTCTACAGTTTAATGTGCTCAGCTGTAGTCTACAGTTTAAATGTGCTCAGCTGTAGGCTACAGTTTAATGTGCTCAGCTGTAGGCTACAGTTTAATGTGCTCAGCTGTAGGCTACAGTTTAATGTGCTCAGCTGTAGGCTACAGTTTAATGTGCTCAGCGCTCAGCTGACAAACACAATAGCCTAGATATTTTTGTGTGCAAAAAAATGAGGACGGGAGTGATTTTTCTCAGGATGGACAGGAAAGTTCTGGGGTTATAGAAAGGACTGAATTTTCACTCCTGTGTCAACCTCTAGTAGGCAGAACACACACTAAGGTAGACCTGGGCAGATCACACACTGAGGTAGACGTGGGCAGACCCCACACTGAGGTAGATGTGGGCAGACCCCACAC
>QNTS01004111.1:131118-143118 GCA_003317085.1 Hucho hucho | reverse complement strand
GGGAAGAGGTGGCACTGTGTTGGGAAGAGGTGGCACTGTGTTGGGAAGAGGTGGCACTGTGTTGGGAAGAGGTGGCACTGTGTTGGGAAGAGGTGGCACTGTGTTGGGAAGAGGTGGCACTGTGTAGGGAATAGGGTGCCATTGAAGACACAGCCACAATAAACAAGAGACTGACTACGGAACTTGGATTCTTTTTTTAAACAAAATGTATTAGATAAACCGATTAAATAAATATATTTTAGTATTGTGGTATTACCCCTAGAAAGGTGTTTAAACCTAGCATCTACGCCTCCGTTTTTAGAGATTCTGTTCCTTTGATGTAACTTAGAGTATCACTTGTTTTTTTTGGCTGACTAAAGGAAGAACAGCGTTTTATAAGTACCATCACATTGAGTTCCTTCTCATATTAGTGTGAGCACAGAAACGTGTGCATGACTGCTCACACACACACACGCACAAACACGCAGAAACACGCAGAAACACGCAGAAACACGCAGACCTACCATAAGGAGGTGCAGGCCTGTTAGGAGTGTTCTTAGGTGGTAGCACAGGGTTGCTTGGTTTCTGCTCACAACGCCAGAATAAAGACAAAAAAATATCAAAAATGTAGTTTTTTTCCAACAGATGTACTATATTATACACAAGCTTTAAGTTAAGAGCCTATATCTCGTTGCCTTGACAGTCAGACAAGGCCTCCCTGGATTCAGGTGGAAAATAATATATGATCAATGTCAGTTATTTAATTTGATTTAAATGGAAATATATTGGTATAAAAAAACAGTACTTATATATTATTTACATCCACAAAGTTCCCCTGTAGCCTACCTTTTTGGACATTTGACTGAAGTCTGCGAATCCACCCTTTCCTCCAAAAGCGTTGCCACCGAAAGGGTCCACTGTTCCGAAGCCATCTACAACAGAACACCACCACAACAACCATAAAAACACTTAAAAAAACAACCAAACACACTTAATATGGAAACATCCAGGGGACAAACTAGCTACTGAAGCTGCCTGGGAAACCACACAGAGAGAATCCAGAGAAGGGGGTATGCAGTGTTTTCTAGGACTTTCCAAACCTAAATAGTAGAACTTGAAGACTGACGTACGCATCTGATTAACTAATTACAGAACTAAGCGGAGTTACCGTGAGCAGCACTGAGCTGGGCTACCGTGAGCAGGACTGAGCTGGGCTACCGTGAGCAGCACTGTGGTGGGCTACCGTGAGCAGCACTGTGGTGGGCTACCGTGAGCAGCACTGTGGTGGGCTACCGTGAGCAGCACTGTGGTGGGCTACCGTGAGCAGCACTGAGCTGGGTTACCGTGAGCAGCACTGAGCTGGGTTACCGTGAGCAGCACTGAGCTGGGTTACTGTGAGCAGCACTGAGCTGGGTTACTGTGAGCAGCACTGTGGTGGTTTTCAAACACTGCGGTATGCCTTTTTGACTTAACAAATACATTTCCAACTGTAGGTTTCAGAAAAATAAATAAACCATTGTAACAAAATATTTGTTTGTTGGGTCGTTCCACCTCAAATAGCACAAGAAAAAGGTTTGACACCCACCAGATTGTTCTGAAATCGTTTCTGTAGTTAGTAAAACACCAGTCTCAATGTCAACAGTGAAGAGGCGACTCCGGGATGCTGGCCTTCAAAGAAAAAGCCATATCTCAGACTGGCCAATAAAAATAAAAGATTAAGGTGGGCAAAAGAACACAGACACTGGACAGAGGACCTCTGCCTAGAAGAGGCAGATTTCCTGCCTCTTCACTGTTGACATTGAGACTGGTGTTTTGAGGGTACTATTTACTGCCAGTTGAGGACTTGTGAGGTGTCTGTTTCTCAAACTAAAACATTCTAATGTACTTGTCCTCTTGCTCAATTGTGCACCAGGGCCTCCCACTCCTCTTTCTATTCTGGTTAGAGACAGTTTGCGTTACTCTGTGAAGGGAGTAGTACACAGCGTTGTACGAGATCTTCAGTTTTTTGGCAATTTCTCATAGAATAGCCTTCATTTCTCAGAACAAGAATAGGACTGACAAGTTCCAGAAGAAAGTACTTTGTTTCTGGCCATTTTGAGCCTGTAATCGAAACCACAAATGCTGGAAGGTTGCAAGTTCGAATCCCCGAGCTGACAAGGTAAAAATCTGTCTTTCTGCCCCTGAACAAGGCAGTTAACCCACTGTTGCCTGGGCGCCGAAGACGTGGATGTCGATTAAGGCAGCCCCCCGCACCTCTCCGATTCAGAGGGGTTGGGTTATATGCGGAAGACACATTTCAGTTGTACAACTGACTAGGTACCCCCCTTTCCCTGATGCTCCAGATACTCAACTAGTCTAAAGAAGCCCAGTTTTATTGCTTCTTTAAATCAGAACAACAGTTTTCAGCTGTGCTAACATAATTGCAAAAGGGTTTTCTAATGATCAATTAGCCTTTTAAAATTATAAACTTGGATTAGCTAACACAACGTGCCACTGGAACACAGGAGTGATGGTTGCTGATAATGGGCCTCTGTATGCCTATGTAGATATTCCATTAAAAAAATCTGCAGTTTCCAGCTACAATAGTCATTTACAACATTAACAATGTATACACTGTATTTCTGATCAATTTGATGTTATTTCTAATGGACAAAAAACAAGGACATTTCTAAGTGCCCCCAAACTTTTGAACGGTAGTGTGTGTGTGTGTATATATATATATATATATATATATATATATATATATATATATATATATATATATATATATATATATATACACACACATATATACATATACACACACACACACACACACACACACACATACATACATACATACATACACACACACAGTTGAAGTCTGAAGTTTACATACACTTAGATTGTTTTCAACCACTCCACAAATTTCTTGGTTTTGGCATGTCGGTTAGGACATCACTTTGTGCATGACACAAGTAATTTTTCTAACAAAAGTTTACAGACAGATTATTTCAATTATAATTCACTGTATCACAATTCCAGTGGGTCAGAAGTTTACATACACTAAGTTGACTGTGCCTTTAAACAGCTTGGAAAATTCCAGAAAATTATGTCATGGCTTTAGAAGCTTCTGATAGGCTAATTGACATCATTTGAGTCATTTGGAGGTGTATCTGTGGATGTATTTAAAGGCCTACCTTCAAACTCAGTGCCTCTTTGCTTGANCCGTGAAGCACGGGGGTGGCAGCATCATGTTGTGGGGGTGCTTTGCTGCAGGAGGGACTGGTGCACTTCACAAAATAGATGGCATCATGAGGAAGGAAAATTATGTGGATATATTGAAGCAACATCTCAAGACATCAGTCAGGAAGTTAAAGCTTGGTCGCAAATGGGTCTTCCAAATGGACAATGACCCCAAGCATACTTCCAAAGTTGTGGCAAAATGGCTTAAGGACAACAAAGTCAAGGTATTGGAGTGGCCATCACAAAGCCCTGACCTCAATCCTATAGAAAAGTTGTGGGCAGAACTGAAAAAGCATGTGCGAGCAAGGAGGCCTACAAACCTGACTCAGTTACACCAGCTCTGTCAGGAGGAATGGGCCAAAATTCACCCAACATATTGTGGGAAGCTTGTGGAAGGCTACCTGAAACGTTTGACCCAATTTAAACAATTTAAAGGCAATGCTACCAAATAACAATTGAGTGTATGTAAACTTCTGACCCACTGGGAATGTGATGAAAGAAATATAAGCTGAAATAAATAATTCTCTCTACTATTATTCTGAGTATTTCACATTCTTAAAATAAAGTGGTGATCCTAACTGACCTAATACAGGGAATTTTTACAAGGATTAAATGTCAGGAATTGTGAAAAATTTAGTTTAAATGTATTTGGCTACGGTGTATGTAAACTTCCGACTTCAACTGTATATTGAAAAAAATATATGGGGGATTGGAAGTGATGCAGACAATTCCATTGATGGAAGCTACAATCTATCTGCAATATTAAAGCTGAGGTACCCCCTAAAAGATCTTTAAATAATAAACTCCAAGCAAGCTCTCATGTGCCTTTTTCTGAGGAGTGGTCATCTCTCTGACCAAGACCCTTCTCCCCCGATTGCTCAGTTTGGCCGGGCGGCCAGCACTAGGAAGAGTTGGTGGTGCCAAAATTCTTCCATTTAATATTGATGAAGGCCACTGTGTTCTTGGGGACCTTCAATGCTGCAGAAATGTGTTGGTACCCTTCCCCATATCTGTCTCTCGACACAATCCTGTCTCGGAGCTCTACGGAAAATTCCTTCGACCTCATGGCTTGGTTTTTGCTCTGACATGCACTGTCAACTGTGGGACCTTTTATAAACAAGTGTGTGCCTTTCCAAATCATGTCCAGTCAATTGAATTTACCACAGGTGGACAACAATCAAGTTGTAGAAACATCTCAAGGATGATCAATGGAAACAGGATGCACCTGAGCTCAATTTCGGTTCTCATAGCAAAGGATCTGAACACTTATGTAAATAAGGTATTCTGTATTTTATTTTTTATAAATTTGCACACATTTCTAAAAATCTGTTTTCGCTTTGTCATTATGGGGCATTGTGTGTAGATTAAATAAAACATTTTCATCATCAATCAATTTTAGAATAAGGCTGTAACTTAACAAAATGTGGAAAAAGTCACGGGGTCTGAAAACCTTCCGAATGCACTGTAATGTGATCTCTGAGAAATTAAGTTAAATTAACTGCACCAAAATTGGCCAATTTAAATTTACAGGATTCAGATAATATTCAAACAATATAGTACCCAAAATCCGATGAATAAGACATTGTCAAAAGCCACCCACGGACCGCCCACATCCTATGCCAATCCCAACCCAACAACCAGTATACAGTATCAGTTCTCTATGAAGTAGTATGATGCTGTGGCTTGGAGTATTGCTTCTCTATACTATGTAATGTATTCCATGTGAAAAAAAACTATGTATTGTGATTAGTGACATTTACAATTAAACCCAACACCATAACAATTGAAAAACACTCAACAGTGTGTGTTTGAGACTTTTACCATTGAAGACCACAACAGTAGCTAATCCAGACCTTTCTGGAAGGGAATAAACCACACACAAAGGTGGTTGTTTCCTGGACACAGATTAAGCATAAAAGAAGGTTAAACTGAATTGCTTCATGAAGGAGTGGCTTGAATTGTGAGGATGACCATACAATTTATTTTCATCATGAGCCAAATCGATTGGTTTTCTACCCAAAATTGCTTAGGAAATGTTGTGATCTATTTAATAAACACAAGAGACCAGAAAAATGATTAAAAGACTGTGCCGGTATATCAGGAACAGGGGCATCTAGTGGCCAAAACCTGTTACTTTCACATGACTTTATGGTAAATAATGCAAGCAACATAAATTACTAATTTCTCTGAACAGGGGAAAAAAACATCACCAGATTCGAAGGGAAGATATTACATATAATGAAGACGCAATACTTCAAGCAGCAGCTTCATGCTACTTGTCAAACATAGAGAACTGTTGGGGTGGGATTGGCATGGGGGTTCCCTGGGTGGCTTTTGACCATTTCTTGGAGATTCCTAATGTCTGATTCATTGGTAGGAAGAAGTTTGGTCCAAATCAGATTTTGGATACTATATTTATTGAATATTATCTGAATTCTATACATTTAAAATCGCCAATTTGGGTGCAATCAATTAGCTTAATGTCAGAAATAAAATTACATTACAACAAAATAATGTTTTAGGAATGCCAATCTTACCTGATTCTAACTACAGAAACAATTTCTCAATATTCTGAGATGGTGTGTGTCATGGCTTGCTGAAATGGCATGAAACGACTCTGTTGTGACTTGAGAATGTGTGTGACTGACGATAAAAGGGGCAGTATGATGTGTGTTACACACTGTTTTCCTTCTCGTGGCGTAGCTCTAAGATTCCCCCACAGTCTGTCCCTTATTCTTGTGGAGGGGTGTCGTTTCACTGGTGCGTAGGAGTGTTAAACCAACTTCCTCCTCTCGCAGTGACTGAGGCATAAAGGCCCCGCAGTTCAATAGAGGAGGATGAAGGGAATGAACAGGGGATGGAGAGGAGGAGAAGAGGAGAGGAGGAGAGCTGAACTGGTTAAAGCAGGGGTGCGAGTGTTCTGGTGTTTGTTTTCAAGTCACGCAAATACACTCAGACACACACACACAGATGCAGACACACACACGCAGACACACACACGCAGACACACACAGAGTTTCTGTTATGTTTGGCCTCCACTGCGACTCCTGTTTTTCCAAGGTTATTTTTAGTTGGCCAGCAGTTAAATGCGTAGGTAGCCTACTAAATATAGACCTCCACCACAGGAAAATATGAAGTTACAGTGAGTTTTAAATTGTATTCCACAAACTTATGCCCAGAAAAAAAGTCTAAATGTGCAGGAACACGTCACCTGGGCAGCAGTGAATGAGGGCTTTATTCAGAAGTCTAGCACAACTTTCCTTTTCTCCTTTCTTGATATACAGATAGATTTTTCTTAGTGATATACAGATAGGAGCTTATTATAATTTCCTGCTTCTAAATCTTGTGAAATTCAGATTAACTTAATGATCTGGTTGTGAATGTTCTCTGACCTAGCAGAAAACAGCTTTAGAGAAACAAATATTTTGATATCCGCTGCTTTTTGAAAGACACAGAACAATATCTTCATAACTGATAGGACGCTGCTACAGAACAATATCTACATAACTGATAGGACGCTGCTACAGAACAATATCTACATAACTGATAGGACGCTGCTACAGAACAATATCTACATAACTGATAGGACGCTGAAAAGTCAAACATTTTATCTCGTTTTTTTACTCTAAATGTCACTTGCAGCTAAAGTATCTGGAGTGCAACTACACTGACTGAAAACAGTCCTTCAAATGTAAATACAAAAATAGCAAGTGTGTGTGTGTGTGTGTGTGTGTGTAAAAGAGGTGGTGTATTGCAGAGGAGAGGTACCTGTAGTCTTGGGGCTGGGGCTGGGCCGGGGGCTGTGGGAGGTTAACAGATTCCTGCTACCAGACAGACTGCCACCAGGCTGAGACAGAGACAGGAAGGGAAACACCACTCCATCAACATACATTCATTCAACTGAAAACAGGATGTAATTTCAATACCAATATTTTCAATTAATATGAACAAAATTACATACAATATAATGTAAGCAATATGGCCAATATACCACAAACCCCCGAGGTGCCTTATTGCTATGATAAACTGGTTACCAATGTAATTAGAGCAGTACAAATACATGTTTTGTCATACCCGTGGTATACGGTCTGATATACCACGTCTGTCAGCCAATCAGCATTCAGGGCTCATACCACCCAGTTTATAATTCAATATAAATGTATTCAAATATGACATACTGTAAATAAATGACCATAGAAAATAATTATGTCAGTAATTCAACATGTATTACCTTGATGGGGGGAGTAGGTTTTCTACTGAAGGGATCTGCTGAGGCAAACAGATCGGTCGTTTTCTTGAAGAAGTCTGAGGAAGCACCCTTGAATGGATCACTCTCTTTGAAGGGATCATCTGCTTCAAATGGATCTGAGAGGATTGAGACAAAAAGTGAGGAAGATCCTTGTGGATGGAAACATCAGTCATTAACGGTGGTAATATGGAGCATATACAATGTGGAGGCCTTTCTGTTCTGTTCAGGTGTACTTCATTAGCCAGGCACATGTGCTTATGACCACACCCTTTTCTCTAAAGGAATAGAACCTCATAGCCTCTGGAACATACAGTCCTAGCCATGGAATTAGAATCATTCCAGAATTGTTCCAACAATATGGTTCCAATAACACAACTATTTTGCATAAACATTCACTTGGTATAATATACACTTATAAAGTTACCTTTGAAGGGGTCTGATTTGAAGGGGTCCTCTGTCTGGAAGGGGTCTGCTGCAGGAAGGGGCTCTGGTGTTGATTTGTTGCTGCTGAACATGGCTATCCTCGATTTGAAAGAGTCCTCCTGATTTGGGGGATTTTTTGTGGGAGACGAAATGTTCCGATTGTTCAACCTCAAAAAGATAAAATCTTCTCCACTTCCATTCAAATCAACTGGATTGCCCAATGTTGGGAAAACAATGCTTTACCAAGCGTAACTGAATGTAGACGCTTCTTCTCGTAATCTCTAACATAATGAACATTGAATAAAAAAGGTATCAACTCTGTCAGGTGTGAGCAACAGGACGTTAGGTCACACTAAACACAGTGAGAGCTCCACATGAGTAGCTGGGTCTATAATATACACGGAGTGTAGAAAACATTAAGAACACCTTCCCAATATTGAGTTGCCATGTCATGTCATGGAAAGAGCAAGTTAGATTTTTCATGTTTTGTACACTCAGTGTATATTCAAGTATAGCCAAGCTCTTCCCAGTATTCAGTTGTATTTGTTAAGGCACTACTTAGCTAAATGTTTTGCAACAGAAAACAAAAATGAGCATTTCTTATTCAGGTAGTCTCTCCGTTTCAAATCAGTTTTATTCCATTTGATGCCTAATGAACACAACCCTGGTATGATGACAACACTACTCACCCTGGCTCCGAATCCTCCGTTCTCCCTCTCTGAGAATCCTACTTCACTCATGTCTGCCAGGTTGGTCATGCTGCCAGCATGAGTCTGGCTGTGGGTTCCGTTCAAAGCGTTGTTGTATTGATCTATAGTCTTAGTCACCTCCTGTTGACTGTCCTGGATCTGAGAAAGCTTACTACGAGCCTAAGGGGAAAAAGGGATGTCAGTGAGTCTCCAGTAGCACCGGTTGTTCTAGTAAAAGAGAGTAAGTACAGTTAAAGTCAGAAGTTTACTTACACCTTAGCCAAATACATTTAAACTCAGTTTTTCACAATTCCTGACATTTAATCCTAGTACAAATTCTCTGTCTTAGGTCAGTTAGGATCACCACTTCATTTTAAGAATGTGAAATGTCCGAATAATAGTAGAGAGAATTATTTATTTCATCTTATATTTCTTTCATCACATTCCCAGTGGGTCAGATGTTTACATACACTTAATTAGTATTTGGTAGCATTGCCTTTAAAATGTTTAACTTCTGTAAAATGTCTCAGGTAGCCTTCCACAAGATTCCCACAATATGTTGGGGGAATTTTGGCCCATTCCTCCTGACAGAGCTGGTGTAACTGAGTCAGGTTTGTAGGCCTCCTTGCTCGCACACGCCTTTTCAGTTCTGCCCACAACTTTTCTATAGGATTGAGGTCAGGGCTTTGTGATGGCCACTCCAATACCTTGACTTTGTTGTCCTTAAGCCATTTTGCCACAACTTTGGAAGTATGCTTGGGGTCATTGTCCATTTGGAAGACCCATTTGCGACCAAGCTTTAACTTCCTGACTGATGTCTTGAGATGTTGCTTCAATATATACACATAATTTTCCACCTTCATGATGCCATCTATTTTGTGAAGTGCACCAGTCCCTCTTGCAGCAAAGCACCCCCACAACATCATGCTGCCACCCCCGTGCTTCACGGTTGGGATGGTGTTCTTCGGCTTGCAAGCCTCTCCCTTTTTCCTCCAAACATCAGACCAGAGGACATTTCTCCAAAAAGTACAATCTTTGTCCCCATGTGCAGTTGCAAACTGTAGTCTGGCTTTTGTATGGCGGTTTTGGAGCTGTGGCTTCTTCCTTGCTGAGCAGCCTTTCAGGTTATGTCGATATAGGATTAGTTTTACTGTGGATATAGACACTTTTGTACCTGTTTCCTCCAGCATCTTCACAAGGTCCTTTGCGGTTGTTCTAGGATTGATTTGCACTTTTCGCACCAAAGTACATTCATCTCTAGGAGACAGAATGAGTCTCCTTCCTGAGCGGTATGACGGCTGCGTGGTCCCATGGTGTTTATACGTGCGTACTATTATTTGTACAGATGAACGTGGTACCTTCAGGCATTTGGAAATTGCTCCCAAGGATGAACCAGACTGGAGGTCTACATTTTTTTTCTGAGGTCTTGGCTGATTTATTTTGATTTCTCATGATGTCAAGCAAAGAGGCACTGAGTTTGAAGGTAAGTCTTTAAATACATCCACAGGTACACCTCCAGTTGACTCAAATGATGTCAATTAGCCTATCAGAAGCTTATAAATCCATGACATCATTTTCTGGAATTTTCCAAGCTGTTTAAAGGCACAGTCAACTTAGTGTATGTAAACTTCTGACCCACTGGAATTGTGATACAGTGAATTATAAGTGAAATAATCTGTCTGTTTACAATTGTTGGAAAAATTACTTGTGTCATGCACAAAGTAGATGTCCTAACCGACTTGCCAAAACTATAGTTTGTTAACAAGAAATTTGTGGAGTGGTTGAAAAACGAGTTTTAATGACGCCAACCTAAGTGTTTGTAAACTTACGACTTCAACTGTATGTAGGGCTGTCGCGGTGACCGTATTACCGCCACACCGCCAGTCATGACCGTAGTTAAACTCCATGTGACCATTTAGTCACGGTAACAAGGCTTCTCCAAGCTCAGATGGTGCTGATGGTTATTAGTAACCTACCAAGCTTGTTAACTGCCACTCAGCACTCTATTGTCCCTCTAATCACTCTGACATCAATGAAAATGTTATTGAAAATCGAATCAAACACTTCATGAGAGCCCAGGAGCTCATGTTGGGCAACATTTCTATAGGCTATGCAACTGCAGGAGAAAACAGAGTGATTGACGCTAATAAAAAGAGGAGGATCCCATCAGCTTTCTATAGGCTAGGCCTACTATATGAATTTATTTCCTAATATTAAGCACATTGTTTCACTTTACAACAGGAGTATAGCCTACCTGGCTGGCATGAAAATAAACCACTGGAAAGGCATCTTCCATTCGCTATTTAAGTGCATAGTCTTTTTTTCCACCCCTGCCACTGTTTCTAGACAGGTGCCTGATAATGGTCCATTCTAAATCAAAACTAATTGCATGCACATATTATTTAATCAAGATTAAATTAAGAATAGTCTGATAGGCTAATATTGTCACCTATCACTTGTGAATGACGTATTATCACTGGTGAATGACGTATTATCACTGGTGAATGACGTACAGCCTAAGACAAGAAACAGCAGATTTTTGGCAACTTTTTAAAATCAAAGTCTCATACCTCATGTAACCTAGCCCATAGGCCTATACAGTGGGGCAAAAAAGTATTTAGTCAGCCACCAATTGTGCAAGTTCTCTCACTTAAAAAGATGAGAGAGGCCTGTAATTTTCATCATAGGTACACTTCAACTATAACAGACAAAATGAGGAAAGAAAATCCAGAAAATCACATTGTAGGATTTTTAATGAATTTATTTGCAAATTATGGTGGAAAATAAGTATTTGGTCACATACAAACAAGCAAGATTTCTGGCTCTCACAGACCTGTAACTTCTTCTTTAAGAGGCTCCTCTGTCCTCCACTCGTTACCTGTATTAATGGCACCTGTTTGAACTTGTTATCAGTATAAAAGACACCTGTCCACAACCTCAAACAGTCACACTCCAAACTCCACTATGGCCAAGACCAAAGAGCTGTCAAAGGACACCAGAAACAAAATTGTAGACCTGCACCAGGTTGGGAAGACTGAATCTGCAATAGGTAAGCAGCTTGGTTTGAAGAAATCAACTGTGGGAGCAATTATTAGGAAATGGAAGACATACAAGACCACTGATAATCTTCCTCGATCTGGGGCTCCACGCAAGATCTCACCCCGTGGGGTCAAAATGATCACAAGAACGGTGAGCAAAAATCCCAGAACCACACGGGGGGACCTAGTGAATGACCTGCAGAGAGCTGGGACCAAAGTAACAAAGCCTACCATCAGTAACACACTACGCCGCCAGGGACTCAAATCCTGCAGTGCCAGACGTGTCCCCCTGCTTAAGCCAGTACATGTTCAGGCCCGTCTGAAGTTTGCTAGAGAGCATTTGGATGATCCAGATGAGGATTGGGAGAATGTCATATGGTCAGATGAAACCAAAATA
>QNTS01004111.1:112820-123202 GCA_003317085.1 Hucho hucho | reverse complement strand
AGGATCTGGCTAAAATACTTCAATCAGTTATCGAACCCATTGCCCTCTATAGTTGTGAGGTCTGGGGTCCACTAACCAACCAAGAAGTCACAAAATGGGACAAACACCAAATTGAGATTCTGCATGCAGAATTCTGAAAAAATATACTTTGTGTACAATGCAAAATCCCGAACAATGCAGGCATAGCAGAATTAGGACTATACCCAATAGTTATCAACATCCAGAAAAGAGACGTTAAATTCTACAACCACCACAGGAAGTGATGCCCACACATTCCACAACAAAGCCATCACCTACAGAGAGATGAACCTATAGAAGAGTCCCGTCAGCCAGATGGCCCTCACCTACAGAGAGATGAACCTATAGAAGAGTCCCTTCAGCCAGCTGGTTATGGGGCTCTCTGTTCACAAACACAAACAGACCCCACAGAGCCCCAGGACAGACACACATTTAGACCCAACCAAATTATGAGAAAGACAACCATTTGACACACTGGAAAGAATCAACCAAAAAACAGAGCAAATTAGAAGGCTATCTGGCCCTAAACAGAGTGTACACAGTGGCAGAATACCTGATCACTGTGACTGACCCCAAATTAAGAAAATCCTTGACCAATGTACAGACTCAGTGAGCATAGCCTTGCTACTGAGAAAGGCCACCATAGGTAGACCTGGCTCTCAAGAGAAGACAGGCTATGTGCACACTGCCCACAAAACGAGGTGGAAACTGAGCTGTACTTCCTAACCTCCTGTCAAATGTATGACCACATTAGAGACACATATTTCCCACAGACCCATAAAGATTTGAAAACAAATCAAACATTGATAAATTCCCATATCTGTTAGGCTACATACCACAGTGTGAAATCACATCTGCATGATTTGTGGGCCATTGCCATGAGAAAAGGGCAAACAAATGGAACACAAACATTGCAAATACAACCTATATTTATCTGTTTATTTATTTCCAACTACTTGCATATTGTTACAACACTGTACATAGCCAATAACAGAACATTTGAAACGTCCACAAACTTTTGTGAGTGTAATGTTCACGCATTTATCCTTTGTTCGTCTATTCCATTTGCTTTGGCAATGTAAACATGTTTCCCATGCCAATAAAGCCCTTTGAATAGAGAAAGAGAGAAAGAGAAAGATTCCACAGTGAACTGAATCAGACAGAGGTCATTATGAGGTGTAGACAGACAGTGTCACTCTAGACCACCACAAGATGGCAGTGTTCGCCTTGAAAACAGTAACATTCTGAGGTGATGCTGGAAATATTAGAATACATTCACCCCTTCCTTGGCATTGGTAATACATAAACAATAGGTCATGACACACCACAGGAAATACATCTGTACAAATCTTGTGCTTTACTGTGAAACAAAGGACAGTGACACAACACCAGATAGTAACACAACACAGTAACACGACACAACACCAGACTAACACAAGACCAGACAGTAGCACGACACAAGACCAGACAGTAACACAACACAGTAACATGACACAACACAGTAACATGGCACAAGACCAGAGAGTAACACGACACAGTAACACGACACCAAACAGTAGCACGACACCAGACAGTAGCACAACACCAGGCAGTAACACAACACCAGGCAGTAACACAACACCAGACAAATAAACAGTAGCGTATGTGATGAGTCAAAAAAGTCTGTTAAAAATAGTTAACCAAATAGCTACCCAAACTGTCTTGGGGGTAAAAGCAGTTCAGGCTCCTGTTGGTTCTGACCATTTTTAGGGCGTTTCTCTGACACCGCCTGGTATAGAGTTCCTGGATGTCAGGGAGCTTGGCCCCAGTGATGTACTGGGTTGTGGGTTGTACGCAACACCAGTTATAGCGCCCGGAGGTCGGATACCCTCCAGTTGCCATACCAGGCGGTGATGGAGCCAGTCAAGATGCTCTCAATGGTGCAGCTGTAGAACTTGAGGATCTGAGGGCCCATGACAAATCTTTTCAGCCTCCTGAGGGGGGAAGAGGCGTTGTTGTGCCCTCTTCACGACTGCGTTGGTTTGTGTGGACCATGTTAATTCCTTAATGATGTGGACACCCGAGGAACTTGAAGCTCTCAACCTGCTCCACTACAGCCCTGTCGATGTGAATGGGAGCGTGCTCGGCCTTCCATTTACTGTAGTCCACGATCAGCTCCTTTCTTTTGCTGAAGTTTCAGGGAGAGGTTGTTGTTCTGGCACCACACTGCCAGGTCTCTGACCTCCTCCCTATAGGCTGTCTCATCACCGTTGGTGATCAAGCCTACCTTATTGACGGTGTAGGAGTCGTGGGTGAACAGGGATCAACCCTGACGGGCCACCGTGTTAAGGGTCAGCGTGGCGGATGTGTTGTTGCCTACCCTCACCACCTGGGGGCGGCCCATCAGGAAGTCCAGGATCCAGTTGCAGAGGGAGGTGTTTAGTCCCAGGGTCCTTAGCTTAGTGATACGCTATGAGGGTACTATGGTGGTGAACACTGAGCTGTAGTCAATGAACAGCATTCTCACATAAGTGTTCCTTTTGTCCAGGTGGGAGCAGGCAGTTTGTTGTGCAATTGAGATTGCGTCATCTGTGGATCTGTTGGGGCGGTATGTGAATTGGAGTGGGTCCAGGGTGTCTGGGATGATGGTGTTGATGTGAGCCATGACCAGCCTTTCCAAGCATGGCTCCAGGTGTGAATGACACGGGGCGATAGTCATTTAGGCAGTTTACCTTGGAGTTCTTGGGCACAGGGACTATGGTGCTCTCAGATAGCTGTCCACATGAATCTCAGATCAGAAAATGACAGACAGTTGGAGGAGGCAGCAGGTCTATGAACGTGACAGACAGTTGGAGGCAGCAGGTCTATGAACGTGACAGACAGTTGGAGGAGGCAGCAGGTCTATGAACATGACAGACAGTTGGAGGAGGCAGCAGGTCTATGAACGTGACAGACAGTTGGAGGAGGCAGTAGGTCTATGAACATGACAGACAGTTGGAGGAGGCAGCAGGTCTATGAACGTGACAGACAGTTGGAGGAGGCAGCAGGTCTATGAACGTGACAGACAGAGCTGCCTAAAGCACACATTGGGAAGTAAAGTGCTTTGAGAGAGTTTGAAATGCAGTACAGTAAGGCTACAGATAGGAGGCGCTGGGGCGATGGGAGAGGGTGCAAAGAGAGGGATGAAGACAAGAAATTGGAGAGGAGAGCGGTAGAGGGTTGGTGAGAGGGGTAGAGGGGGTATCTCACAGGAGGGAGGTGGCAGTCCTCTCAGATGGGGGGTTATCACTTCGGGGGAGAGGGTTCGAGGAGGGGAGAAGGTGAGGAACTAGGGCAGAGAGTGACTTACAGGAACCGATGTGGAGGTCCTCTCAGAGGGGGGTATCATTTCAGTTGTGAGGGTCTGGGGAGGGTCCACTCCTTTGGTGACTTTCTGCTGGATCAGCCACATGGCCAAAGAGAACTGCTCTCTAGACAGCTTTCCTGCCTGCTTGGTGTCAGCCAGACTCCTAGGAACAAGATACATTACATTCAGGGTTTGCTAAATCACTGTCACTTATTTACATTTTGCTGCTTTTCCCAAAATTCTGGTTGCAGGATTGCAGGTTTTGTGCTTATTCCCTCTTGATTACAGCAATGTCCCAACCGGGATTTCTGGAAAACCAGGGAATTTGGGGAAAGTTAAAAGAGAATTTTGCTACCCTCATTACATTGTAGTCAAGTTAACAGGTACTGTGTATTCTAATCCAGAGTCATTTACCATAATGCATTCCCATTCAGTAGGAAAGAAAACGACATATCATGATCACTGCAAGTAACACTTTGTCAACGTGTACTGTACTGGTCCAACAAGACAATGCCCAATATGTCACTGTATGATTGGCCAATGATAATACTTTTTCTTGTTTTGCCCAAATCATTTTATGATGAGAGATAGATCTGTTATTATACCCTGAGTGAACAAGCCATTTAGAACATCTTAACATTGAGTTGCACCCCCCCCCCCCTTTTGCCCTCAGAACAGCCTCAATTTGTCGAGGCACGGACTCTACAAGGTGTCGAATGTGTTCCACAGGGATGCTGACCCATGTTGACTCCAATGCTTCCCACAGTTGTGTCAAGTTGGCTGGATGTCCTTGATGGTGAAAAGCACAACAGTGTTGCAGTTCTTGACACAAACCGGTCTGCCTGGAACCTACTACCATACTACTACCATACCCTGTTCAAAGACACTTAAATATTTTGTCTTGTCCATTCACCCTCTGAATGGCACACTGGCATACGTCTCAATTGTCTCAAGGCTTAACATTCATTCTTTAACCTGTCTCCTCCCCTTCATCTACACTGACTGATCAAGTGGATTTAACAGGTGACATCATTAAGGGATCATAGCATTCACCTGGATTCACCTGGTCAGTTTATGTCATGGAAAGAGCAAAACATGTTCCTAATGTTTTGTCCACTCAGTGTGTTTGTAAGGTGTTAGATTAACAATAAGTAACTCTAAGGCGCAGGCCATTCTGTCACTCACCAGATCTGTGCCAGCATAGTCTTAGAAAGGTTGGATAGCATGAAGATCTCCATGACTTCCCCTCCGGTGACAAGCCCGTCCATGTCTGTGTCTGTCTTCAGGAAGATGTCATTGTAACGTCCTCTGTCTGCCACCGGGACCACCCAGTTCACTACTGCCGGTGGCTAGCACACAGGAGAGAGGACAGGACTATCAACCCAGTTCACTACTGCCGGTGGCTAGCACACAGGAGAGAGGACAGGACTATCAACCCAGTTCACTACTGCCGGTGGCTAGCACACAGGAGAGAGGACAGGACTATCAACCCAGTTCACTACTGCCGGTGGCTAGCACACAGGAGAGGACAGGACTATCAACCCAGTTCACTACAGAAATCATGCATTCATGTCAATCAATGGGCATTAAACACTCTTTGATGGTATGCATATGTACACAAATTAAGAAGTGTAGCTTTAAAGCCATGACACTGGTTGTTCGCTTGCCTTCTTAAAAGTGTAATGTTTTTGTGTCTGAGGTTATGATGACACATTGTGGGTGTGGCATCATTTCCCTTTCAATGAAACCAGTTCCTCTTAATCATCAGATAAATTCCTTACAACAAACAGATGACTAAGAAAGGAACCACTCAGGGATAGAAGACAATTCAGAGAATGTGGCCAAACAAGTCTACTTTAATAACAGCTGAACCATCCCAGCGGGTGAAGAGTTAGGGTTTATGACAAATGAACCATCCCAGTGGGTGAAGAGGGTAGAGGAAATGCAGATTGGTAAATAGCAGCTGTGCCCTTAACAGACATTCTCAGGGACAGGGAAGAAAACGGATCAATGCCCTGGCTCACTAAGAAAAGCACAGACGCCTCTTACACTTTCTGAGAGGCGTTACCTACCCCCTGACAGTCTGAGGACAAACCCTAATGCCTTCTCAATGTGCTAGTCAAATACATAGAGGGAATCAAGGACAGTCTGCAATAACATTAAAGGCGAAAATCTTAAAATCTCACAACCGCATAGGGTTCTCGTCAAAAATAGTGCACTACATAGGGATTAGGGAATAGTGTGTGATTTGAGACACAGATGTGACAGTGTAATAGCATTCCTACCCATTCACCAGGCAGGGTGTGGATTGAAGAGGCTCTATACTGTACTCTATACTGTACTCTACAGTGTAATAGCATTCCTACCCATTCACCAGGCAGGGTGTGGATTGAAGAGGCTCTATACTGTACTCTATACTGTACTCTACAGTGTAATAGCATTCCTACCCATTCACCAGGCAGGGTGTGGATTGAAGAGGCTCTATACTGTACTCTATACTGTGCCATACCTGTGAGGGGGCTTTGAACGAGTGTTTAGGAGAGAGACTGCCAGTGCTGTTGATGGAGGTGATGCTTCCGTGAGATGGGGTGGAGTGTAGGGTGTCTTTGAGAGGAGGAGAGTTTGCTGTCCGAGACAGACCAGACAGAGCCGCAACAGCGCCGGGCAGGGGAGGAGAGCTGGCTGTCCGAGACAGACCAGACAGGCCTGAGAGGGCAGACAAGGGAGGCAGGACGGAGACGGCACCAGGCAGAGCCCCCGCAGACTTCTTCCTCTTGGATGGAGGGATGAGGGAGGAGGGCAGGACCGAGGGGACAGGCTCCTTCTCCATAGCCCTGTACACCAGGTGCATGGCCTGGAGGGGATTGGAGAAAACAGTTCAGCAAACTTCATTAGCCCCATTTATACCTTGCAATGGGGTGTCCTAGTAATTGGATTGTCATGAAAGGAATGACGAAAACCACATGTTAATGCAAGGTGTAACCAGGCTAATTGGCCTCATTCAGGAATGTGTCTTAACTCAATGAGCTCAAGACGCAAGACAATCAACTTACCACTGAAAACTCCTCTCTGTCCAAGTGTCCATCTTTGTCCACGTCACCGAGGTCCCAAATCTACGGAACAGAATATAACGAAATATGACCAAACTGTCAAAATATCTGTTATAGCTAACTTCTTAGTATACGGGAACACATAGTAGTAGCTCCAGCTTTCCCACTGTTACCACATACCTATCCAATGAAGTGGCAAGGGGGTAGGGGCTTGGGGGTAGGGGCTAGGACCTAGGGGCTAGGGGGTAGGGCCTAGGGGGTAGGGATTGTTTCTGGACAGGACCTTGTCATGTGCTTACCCTTCCTAACACATCCAGGGGTAGTTTGGAGTTGATCAGGACAGGTTTGACTTGATCTCCAGACAAAAGACCGTTGACTGGTAGAAGACTTTCAAAGATGCCATCAAACTTCCTTTTCTCATCAGACTGGAGGAGAGGCAAGACAGGGAAAGAGAGAGAGAGAGACAGGGAAAGAGAGAGAGAGACAGGGAAAGATGTTACACGGGGTTACTCCTCGCCGCCTCCTCAAAACCCATTGGAAGAGAAGCTCAGAGGGCCCATCTACCAATGGTGCAGTGTTAATTTATGCCTGTTTATAATCAACATAATTCTGGTCATCACTTTGTGGATTTAAGCTCACTGCACTTCTCCAACATGAAAATAATACATTCTCAAACATGTATAGGTCAATTGTTAACAAAAGGTATGTGTTCTACAAACAGTGACTTCAAAAAGTATTCATACCCCTGGGTTCTTACCACATTTTATTGTGTTAGAGCCTGAATTAAAAAAAAAATTTGTTACTCATAATACCACATAATGTCAAAATGGAATCATGTTTTTTTATTTTATTTAGCAAATTAATAAAAAATGAAAAGCTGAAATGTCTTGAGTAAATACGTATTCAACCCCCTTGTTATGTCAAGCCTAAATAAGTTCAGGAGTAAACATGTGCTTAACAAGTCACATAATAAGTTGCATGGACTCACTCTGTGTGCAATAATACTGTTCGCAAGTGTCTGTGGAAAGTTTTTGGGACATGACGAAAAGATGAATACATGCTAATAATAGTTCAACAGTCAACTAGAGGGTACACAATATGTTTTGAATTGTCTACCTAGCTATTAGTCTGTTCCCTATCATATTTTATAGGCTAGGCCTACCTGCTGCTGCAAATTCTGACTCTCCTTGAACAACTGCTCACTTGTCTCACATACACACAGGTGATAAATTGCAGGCCACACTACTTGCCTAGAGAGTTTTCAGCTATACTCTTCGTGGCTGTTTATTTACCACCACAGACAGAAGCTGGCACTAAGACCTCACTCAGTCAGCTGTATAAGGAAATAAGCAAACAGGAAACCACTCACCCAGAGGCGGCGCTCCTAGTGGCTGGAGACTTTAATGCAGGGAAACTTAAATCAGTTCTACCAAATCTCCATCAACAAGTTAAATGTGCAACCAGAGGAAAATAAATTCTAGATCACCTGTACTTCACACACAGAGACGCATACAAAGCTCTCCCTCGCCCTCCATTTGGTAAATCCGACCACAACTCTATCCTCCTGATTCCTGCTTACATGCAAAAATTAAAGCAGGAAGCACCAGTGACTGTAAAAAAGTGGTCAGATGAAGCAGAAGCTAAACTACAGGACTGTTTTGCTATCACAGACTGGAACATGTTCCGGGATTCCTCTGATGGCATTGAGGAGTACACCACATCAGTCACTGGCTTTATCAATAAGTGCATCGAGGATGTCGTCCCCACAGTGACTGTACGTACATAACCCCAACCAGAAGCCATGGATTACAGGCAACATTCGCACTGAGCTAAAGGGCAGAGCTGCCGCTTTCAAGGTGCGGGACTCTAACCCGGAAGCTTACAAGAAATCCTGCTATGCCCTGCGACGAACCATCAAACAGGCAAAGCGTCAATACAGGGCTAAGATTGAATCATACTACACCGGCCCTGATGCTCGTCTTATGTGGCAGGGCTTGCAAACTATTACAGACTACAAAAGGGAAGCACAGCCGAGAGCTGCCCAGTGACACGAGCCTAGCAGACAAGCTAAATCACTTCTATGCTCGCTTTGAGACAAGCAACACTGAGGCATGCATGAGAGCATCAGCTGTTCCAGACGACTGTGTGATCACGCTCTCCGTAGCCGACGTGAGTAAAACCTTTAAACAAGTCAACATACACAAGGCTGCGGGGCCAGACGGATTACCAGGACGTGTGCTCCCTGTATCAACATATTCCAAGATGGCGTAGCAGTGCAGACGTGTTTTTGTTCGTCCCCTCGTGTACTTTGTATTTTTCGTCTTTTTTGTATATATTTCAATTTTATTTTCAATCTCTTTTCCATTTTTATATTAAATATACCTTCCGGTAACCTGCCTCACCCATTGTGTTACCTAACCGCTATTTTTTTTAGACTGAATTCCATTGGGAGCTAGCGAGCTAACCAGCTATTTCAGTCAGCGGCCTTTAACCTACTGCACAGATACCAGCCTTTTTTAGCCCGGATAATACTCGCCAGCCTACCACCATCGGACTGTTTCTCCACCACAACGCCGGATCCCTGCCGTAAACCCTGGACCACTACACCTGATCTCCACAGCTAGCTAGCTGCCACCGAGTGGCTAACGCCCCTGCCCCGGAGCCAGCTCCAGCTAGCCGCGACCCAGACGCTTCTCCCGGCTAGCAACAATAATACCTCTCTCGCCATCTGGCTTGGTTCCCTCTCGTCACGACGCCCCGTCGTACCACCTCGACTGGTCTGCCGACGATTACTCCATCCGCTCTGCCTGCAACCGGCCTCCGTCGGACGTCGGAGCAGACGGTTCTACCAACCCCGGCCTGCTAACTCTTAACTTTAAACGCCGTGTCTCCTGCGTGCCGGCGTAGTAACGACTACCTCGCGGCGTTCCTGCCCCATCTATTGCTGTTCACTGGACCCTATGATCACTCGGCTACATAGCTGATGCCTGCAGGACTATTCATTAATCACGGTACTCCATTCTGTTTATTTTTATTTATTTATTTTATTTATCCGTCAGCCCCAGCCGTGTACTCAGGCGCTGTGTGTTGCTAACCAACCCTCTGCCCATTCATCGCCAGTTTTACCTGTTGTTGTTGTCTTAGCTGACTAGCCTTGCGGTCTTACCCGTTGCTGTCCTAGCTAGCTCTCCCAACCAACACATGTGTTTGCTTTATGCCTTGCTTTATGTCTCTCTCAAGTGTCAATATGCCCTGTTTACTGTTGTTTAGGTTAGTTATCATTGTGTTAGTTTACAGTGGAGACCCTAGGCCCACTATACATGCCTCAGATTCCTCCTTTGTCCCACCTCCCACACATGCGGTGACCTCACCCAGCATTACCAGCACCTCCAGAGATGCAACCACTTATCATCACTCGGTGCCTGGGCTTACCTCCAATGTACTCTCACCCCACCATACCCGTCTGCACATTATACCCTGAATCTATTCTACCACGCCCAGAAATCTGCTCCTTTTATTCTCTGTTCCCAACGCACTAGACGTCCTGTTCTGATAGCCTTTAGCCGTACCCTCATCCTGCTCCTCCTCTGTTCCTCGGGTGATGTGGAGGTAAACCCAGGCCCTGTAGCCCCTGCACCACACCTATTCCCAGGCCCCAGGCACTCTCTTTTGTTGACTTCTGTAACCGTAAAAGCCTCGGTTTCATGCATGTTAACATCAGAAGCCTCCTCCCTAAGTTTGTTTTACTCACTGCTTTAGCACACTCCGCCAACCCTGATGTCCTGGCCGTGTCTGAATCCTGGCTTAGGAAGGCCACCAAAAATTCTGAGATTTCCATACCCAACTACAACATTTTCCGCCAAGATAGAACTGCCAAAGGGGGAGGAGTTGCAATCTATTGCAGAGATAGCCTGCATAGTTCTGTCATACTTTCCAGATCTATGCCCAAACAGTTCGAACTTCTAATTCTAAAAATTAATCTCTCCAGA
>QNTS01004111.1:61770-89414 GCA_003317085.1 Hucho hucho | reverse complement strand
TTTTTTTCAGTTTTATACACAATTGTATTCTGTTAGCTAGACAAAAAAACAGTACAGTAACCATTGTCAATGAAGGACTGGGCTAAGACTGAAAGGTGGACATGAGGGATATTTCAATGGTCCTCTGCCATAGTGACAAAACATCTAAACATTTTGACTTGCAGTGCTTACACAATGCCAAAGGGACGAAGCATTTTGGGGGCACTGACTGTTTAAATGAGAAGGAAATTTAGTTTTGACACATGAGTGAACTGTTTTGGGAGAGGTATGAGCTTTTCCAGGTGAACCATGGTGTTGTGCCGAACCATCCACGTTATTTTGGCTAAAGCACCAAGAGTGTTGAGAACGCCCGGTCTGTTTCAAGAAATGAGCAAAAGCAATTGAGAAGGATCTTTGCCATTTTCGTGGCACTGACTCTTTATATGGGAAAGGAATTTAGTTTTGAAGCATGAGTGAACAGTTTTAGGAGAGATATGAGCTTTTGCAAGTGAGCTATAGTGTTGTGCTGAACTGTAAGACTGTTTTGCCAAATTATCTTAGAGTTTTGAGAATGTAATTTCGGTTTCAAGAAATGAGCCAAACCAATGGAGAAAAACTGTAATACAGGACTACTGAAATAATATTATTTCAGTGTAGATAAGGGAAGGCCTGTTTAAAATGAAAACATACCAGGGAAAGTAACATTAATGTGTGGGGTGGGGGGGACATCGAAATTATATTATAATTTTTTACCACGATGCCTGTTTATTCATAAAAAGCAGAAGTTGGTAAATAACATTGATCGCAATGATTAGCCTATGCAAATTAATAGGAAAACAAAAGCATATTAATAAGAATACATTTTGCCTAACTGGTTACAAATATAATGTGGGGAAAAGTCAAAGGATCCTAGTCTGGCTATTGTTTGTCAAAACCAGATTAAATACAAGTCTTCATGTGTATCACATCTGTTGGTGATTGTGGGCCAAATCAATGACAAACATCTGAAATGTTCCGGCTTCATCATGATCTGTGATCAAAACAAGCTTGGGTGTTTTCTGGATCCGTTTAGGCTAAGGTTATGCGTAAGAAAGCAACTGCACTGAAATTAATAGCCTGATTTGGACGCTTATAAGAAATCCCGCTATGCACGAACCATCAAACAGGCAAAGCGTCAATACAGGAGTAAGATTGTATCGTACTACACCGGCTCTGACGCTCGTCGGATGTGGAAAGGCTTGCAAACTATTACGGACTACAAAGGGAAGCACAGCCACGAGCTGCCCAGTGACACGAGCCTACCAGATGAGCTAAATTACTTCTATGCTCGCTTCGAGGCTAGCTACACTGACGCATGCATGAGAGCATCAGCTGTTACGGACGACTGTGTGATCATGCTCTCCGATGTAAGACATTTAAACAGGTCAATATTCACAAGGCCGCAGGGCCAGACGGATTACCAGGACGTGTACTCCGAGCATGCGCTGACCAACTGGCAAGTGTCTTCACTAACATTTTCAACCTGTCCCTGACCGAGTCTGTAATTCCAACATGTTTCAAGCAGAGCAACATAGTCCCTTTAGGCAGAACACCAAGGTAACCTGCCTAAAGGACTACCGACCCGTAGCACTCACGTCTGTAGCCATGAAGTGCTTTGAAAGGCTGGTCATGGCTCCCATCAACACCATTATCCCAGAAACCCTAGACCCACTCCAATTTGCATACCGCCCCAACAGATTCATAGACGATGCAATCTCTATTGCACTCCACACTGCCCTTTCCCACCTGGACAAAAGGAACACCTATGTGAGAATTCTATTCACTACACCACGGTGGTAGGCCTGATCCCCGACAATGATGAGACAGCCTATAGGGAGGAGGTGTCAGAGGAAGGCCCAAAAAATTGCCAATGACTCCAGCCACCCTAGTCATAGACTGATCTCTCTGCTACTGCACGCCAAGCA
This sequence comes from Hucho hucho, assembly GCA_003317085.1. Lineage (NCBI taxonomy): Eukaryota > Metazoa > Chordata > Actinopteri > Salmoniformes > Salmonidae > Hucho > Hucho hucho. Next base: position 87,471 of record QNTS01004111.1, on the reverse strand, counting down.
GTACCAGAGCGCCAAGTCTAGGTCCAAAAGGCTTCTTAACAGCTTCTACCCCCAAACCATAAGACTCCTGAACAGGTAATCAAATGGCTACCCAGACTATTTGCATTGTCCCCACCCCATTCCCCATTTTTACGCTGCTGCTACTCTCTGTTTATTATCCATGCATAGTCACTTTACCTCTACGTGCATGTACATTACCTCAATTACCTTGACAAACCGGTGTCCCCGCATTTTTACTCTGTACCGGTACCCCCTTCATATAGCCTCGCTACTGTTATTTTATTGTTGCTCCTTAATTATTAGTTATTTTTCTATTTTTCATATTTTTTATATTTTTTTGGTAAAAACATTTTTAACTTCAGTTTATTTTAGTAAATACTTTCTAAAACACTTTTTTTTCTTAAAACTGCATTGTTGGTTAAGGGCTTGTAAGTAAGCATTTCACTGTCAGGTCTTTTTTTTTTTTAATCTTTTTTTTCACCTTTATTTAACCAGGTAGTTCTATATGATGTCATAATACAGGTAGGCAAGTTGAGAACAAGTTCTCATTTACAACTGCGACCTGGCCAAGATAAAGCAAAGCAGTTCAACACATACAACAACACATAGTTACACATTGGAGTAAACAAACACACAGTCAATAATACAGTAGAAAAAAAAACTAATCTATATACAATGTGTGCAAATGAGGTAAGATAAGGAACATAAGGCAATAAATAGGCCATGGTGGCAAAGTAATTACAGTATAGCAATTTAACACTGGAATGGTAAATGTGCAGTAGATAAATGTGCAAAGTAAAAATACTGGGGTGCAAAGGAGCAAGATAAATAAATGAATACGGTATGGGATGAGGTAGTTGGTTGGGCTATGTACAGGTGCAGTGATCTGTGAGCTGCTCTGACAGCTGGTGCTTAAAGCTAGTGAGGGCGATAAGTGTCTCCAGTTTCAGTGATTTTTGTAGTTCGTTCCAGTCATTGGCAGCAGAGAACTGGAAGGAAAGGCGGCCAAAGGAGGAATTGGCTTTGGGGGTGACCAGTGAGATATACCTGCTGGAGCGCGTGCAACGGGTGGGTGCTGCTATGGTTACCAGCGAGCTGAGATAAGGTGGGGCTTTACCAAGCAGGGACTTGTAGATGACCTGGAGCCAGTGGGTCTGGCGACGAGTATGTAGCGAAGGCCAGTCTACACCTGTTGCATTTGGCGCATGTGACATTTACAATTTGATTTGATTCAATGCGATTCTCCTGAATAAAAAAGTATCTGTTAAGCTGTGTGGTCTTTGCATAGACCCATACCGATTCAATTTTTTGGTATTTTGCGGTAGGCATAGGCTACCATTAATATTCTAAATTGCGGAGCTGTTGAGGCTGTGATGTTGAGGCTGAGCAATACCTTTGATAGGCAAGTTGACTACGGAAATAATGGTGGAGTTAATCATTGTTAAAGCCTAGATCACTTTATATAATCTGAACCTTTGTTTTTTCTAAGGCTGAGCAAACAAGGGGTAGCATATGCTTTTTGCCCGTCTCTATAGCAAGGTTTAGGCCTATATCCTCAAAAAACCCTTCAATTCTGACCCTTTTTTTCACCATAAGACATCTCCACAGAAATGTGTAGCCTAAGGATTGCATGGTGACAGTGATTGTGTCTGTTAAACTGGGAACTCTGGGAAAAGAAACTAGGTCAAATCATGACATCAGTGATTTTCAGGTCAGAGAATTCCGAGTTGGATGGCCGTTCTAAATTATTTTTCCCATTCTGAGATCGTTTTTTTTTCTCGAGTTCCCAGTTGTCTTGAACACACTGAAGTCGGAAGTCAGAGATTGTCGAGTTCCGAGTTGTTTTGAATGCGCCACTAGAGACCTAGGCTACCTCTTATTTCTGAATAGGGCTACCTCCAACAAAGAAGCCCTTGTGTCTGTATTGATGTGAGAAAGTAATGGTAATCTACACAGTAATGGTGGCTGGCTGCGATATCAACTAGCCTAATAATGTTTGTATTGAGGTGATATGCCTATTTTAGCTTAATCGACAAATGTAATTGATTAGATTACTTTGGCAATTAAAAATATTTTTTACAAAATCATGTACATGTAGACGTTTGTAAGCCGTTCATGGTGAGATCTTTAATAATAAACTAAACAGACACTTAAACTAACACGTGACGTGTGAACACATGTAGATGTTTTTAAATAAACTGAACAGACACTTAAACTAACACATGACCTTTGAACACATGTAGATGTTTTTAAGGCGTTCATGGTAAGATCTTTCATAATAAACTTACACACAAACTGACACTTGACTGTCAGTGCCACGTAACACGACTAGAACACAATGTCTACATGATGTGTACGTGTCAGGTGACATGAACATGATGTGAACGCATCCGCAGTTTATGCCTTAGAAAAAAACTTGCCTCCATTGACAGTCCATGTTAATTCAAGGGCGGTATCGTATGGCGCTAGGAGACTTGGTGAGAGGTATCAGTAATTTCACGAGGCTTAATTCTGGCACTTGTCACCCCCCATATCATCCATGGCCTGGAGGAGGGTGGTTCGCTCATTGGGATAGCGATCATACATCTTCCCACCTGTATTGTAGTCAAGTATTGTATTGTACGTATGTATTGTAGTGGTCCTGTACGTGGCTCAGTTCACACTGTAAGAGCATGGCACTAGCAGCACCAGAGTTGTGGGTTCCGTTAATACCAAAATGTGTGGACTATTTTCACCTTCAATAAAAGCGTCTGCTACGTAAATATATGACGGTTTTACAGTACTATATTAGCCAATGCAGTTTTAGCAACTTCATTTTGGATACATGTTTACTGTATATGGGATGCATTTCTTTGTTTTGAACTTTTTTAAATGTATTATTTGTGTACTGGTATTGTATTACAGCACTGTAAGAGCTACAAACACAAGCATGTCGCTGCACCTGCTGTAACATCGTCGTATCTGTGTACGCGACCAATAAACGTTGCTTGGTTACATACAGCACATCTCTGATATTGTCAATATCAGATTTTTCAAAAACGTATTGTGAAGTAAAATCATAATAGTCATCATAGAAGTAGATTCGAGTATACATCATACTTTGTTTCTACTTTACATACATTTTCATTATGTAGTTCTGAAAAAATCTGTAGGAGACAAACCAGATGACATGTAAATCTATAGGTTTACCAAATGTTTAAGTGATCAATTAGGAGCAGTCGGATTAATAGCAAAATGTATTTTAACAAAAGAGAATAGAATTAAATCAAAAGTAATGTGAGCGTCGCATTGTGAAAGGCAATTACTTGATATGAACATGCAATGCAATGTGAAACACTGATTACGTTAATTGAAGTGACTGATTTTGTGTGTTGTACTTTGTCAATTGAAAATGTGCGTAGAGATTTGAAACAACTGCCCGTTCGATCAGTTTAGTTTTGTGAAAATGTACCACATGTAAAAATTGCACCAAAGCGATACAACTCTCCAGTGTTATCGCCCCCATGTTGCAAAACGGTTTAATTATTTCCGTATTTTTAATTAATCTAATTGGTTGATCATGAGTCAGAACCTTCTCTTCAGATTATTCCTACACCCTCTGATATCAAACAATATTTTTCAGTATAATATGTAGGGGTCAATGATAAGACCTCAGTTAAATTATTTTAATAAAACGTTGGTATTAAGGACATTGTTATAGGACAAGTGTGCATTCCTAGGTGACATTGCTGTACAACACGGGGTTGACCTGACAGCAACTATATGTTTGGTGTCCAACAAGCCCTTGGCATTGTTAGGATGAAATGCCATTCAACTATCATATAAACAACCACCATACTTTCAACGGGAAAAAAAGGAATGTTTCCAAATAAATATTTCAAATTCAACGCAGAAACTAAAACGGTATTTGACAGTCACAGCATTGAACAGGAGGGATAATTTATAAATTACTAATCTTTCACAATATTCATCAAAACGCAAAGAACCCAACTTTGTTTTAATGGCCAAGCAAGTAATCTCATTGAACACGTGTGGAAACAAACAGTAAAGACAAACAAACAGTGAGGAAAATTCAGTGCGAAACAAATTGATGTAATGAGAATACAGTACAATAACAACGAGCTGATCTGAATGACAAAACTCCAGGTCTATGAGAAGGTATGTTGAGAAATCTGTTCCACTTTAAAAAACAACATTCAGTGGTACAAGAATCAATTTATTTCCAAACGATGACAACCAGTGACTTTGTGAATCACTTTAAAACGGAGAACATCTTGGTGTGTTAAGTTGATTCGGAAAAAATGGCAGAGTAGATGACAAGGGGAATATAGTAATGTTTTACGGTACAAAAGTAAATGAACTGCTGGTGGACATAAAGACACTGAACATACTACACAATTAACCATGACATACTGGATTGGGAGGACCTAAGAATGTCATATCTGGATAGGGGAAAGAAAAATAACCTAAAAACATACAAGCTGATGTGTGAATCACTAAGTCCAATATCACCCAAACTGTATCCAAAATGGCACCCTATCACCTATATATAGTGCACTACTTTTAACTAGGGGTCCTGGTCAAAAGAAGTGCACTATATCAGAGGGTGCATTTGGGATACACACTTCAGTAAAGCATGTAACTCTCGATGGGCCCATTGGCTTCTCAGGGGATGGATGCATAGCAGCCATGATTACTCCCTGGTTAACGGAGCCAGTGGGACACACCCTGAATCGCAAATCAACCCCTAGCTCCTACCCCATAGGTACTTGTGTAGATCTCAGAGGATTGGATCATTGGCAGATCCATCTTGCCTTCTTGGAATTGTAGCCAAATTGTGGACATCCTTCCGAATCTCTCAGATCTACACCAGAGACTAGGATGTAGTGGCTAGGGTTTGAATTGGGATTCAGAGACAGACACTTGTGTCCAGGCCAGCCTATAGCTCATCTTTCCCTGGAGCCTCCTCTTCCTCAGTTCCTTCCTCTGGCGTCTCCTCCTCCTCACCACCTTCTTCCTCACCTTCCTCTTCCTCACCTTCCTCTTCTGCCTCAGTGGCTTGTTCTTTGTTTTTCTCATCCTCCTCTTTACGTTTCTTGTCATCTTCCTCCTGTTTCATTTTCTTCTCTGGCTCCTGTGACAGGTAGAAAGTAAAGAGGGGTTGTAACAGTAGATGGACAGGTATTGACAGTGAACTGGAAGCCTTATTGTGGTAGTTGGTATGTTCACCATTTCTGCTCAAGCCCAGCACTAGGACACCTGATTCAACTAACCAAGGAGTTGATTGGTTGATGAATTGAAACAGGTGTGTTAATATTGGGAATGTACAGTACACCCGTGAGTGACAAATAGGTAAACACTCATAGGTGAATAGAGGACCAGCCAGATAAACACAGTATAGCGATTACATACCTTGGTAACACCCCATGTCTCAGCTCCAAACTCCTCTGCTTCCTTCACATCATCTGACACCAGGAAGTTGTCAAAGATTGTGCCAGATTTCACCTGAAAAGACACCAACATCATAAGTTTATCTACATTGATAAAAAAAAGGCTATTTTTCACATGACCAGGAAAAGGCCCTACTATATACAATTAGCATTACTGTAGATAGTACAAAAGGAAGCGAGATCTACTCGAGGTCTTCTGAAGCTAGCCAGCTTCAGTTAGCTGCTTTGTAGTAAAGCTTCAAATGGAGTTAGACAGCTAACATTGATAAACAACCAGAAATAACCACTAATCTTCAGGTTCATTAATAAAAATAAACTTCAATGTGTTTTTGGTTGTTGAGTCCGCTAGATCTTAGCCAAGCTTATCTTTTTATATATTTAGGCACGTTAGCTGGCCAGCTCATTGACCCTGCTTTGTAGTAAGCGAACTGAAGTTGGCTACCTTAGACCCTTAGCAGTATACCCCTCAGGAGTTTGGTTAGGTAAAGATCATATGGTTAGGTAAAACTTGTGAGGGTACAAATATGAGTTTCTCACAGGTGTCCACCATTGAGATGCATATATTTTATTAAATAAATCATCCTAGAAATGTGTAGCATCTACATATAATGTGTTATGTTATATTTAAATTCTATGGTGTCCAGTCTCACCTGCCACAGATCCAGGCCCAGGACACTGATGTCATCAAACTTGTAGATGGTAGAGTCAGCGGCATACTCTGGGTTATCGATCTCAGGGTGGACCCAGGCTCCTTTGTAGTTAGGGTTGTCAATCTGCTTGGGCTTCCACTCTCCCTGCAGACAACACATGTTTGTTGCTTTAGTCTTTAGCCATTGTTTTTAAAAGCCTTAGGCGCATTCTCCCTGCACCTTAGCCTGGGGCTAAGCGAATGTTGACTCTTGCACATTCTAGAAGTGGGCTAGCTGGCCCTGCTCCGGAGCATAGATAGTGCCAACTTCTCAGAGTTATCCCCAGAAACACTGGGTCAAAATAGCCAGTGTGAAACAGGGTCAAGAACAATGCCTAGCATGCTCACTGTCCAATCACAAAAGTTGCACTGAAACCTAATTTACATATGCTCATGATGCGTTCCGCATGTTCATTTGATAAGTAAATTCATACTATTTCATCCTTCAAATCTGAGCAAAATACTGTAATACGTGCAAAAACTGGTTGCTATGCAGGTTGGCTAATGTCTTCGTACTTAGCCAACTAAAGCTACAAACGCTACTGCTGGAAGGGCAGCAAACACTGTTTTCATACCTTTTATATCAACATTTAATTGGATATAGCCACGATAACAATATTGTTGCAGGATTTCACCTGGATCAGAAAAGTTTCTCTCATTCGTACACAGCAAATATTTTCTTAACTCTTCTTGAACTGCACTGTTGGTTAAGGGCTTGTAAGTAAGCATTTCACGTTAAGGTCTACAATTGTTGTATGGCTGGCACATGTGACAAATAAAGTTTGATTTGATTAATCTCTGTACAGGGGCGAGATCCCATATCAAAAGTAAACCAGTTTCCGGGGTCAGACAGCAAAAACCATCACTGTTGGAAATCAAATGCTGGTCCAGAAGCAAGAGGAAATGACGTTACTAAGTGTCTAGTAACATTGGTCGCATGTCAGAGATAAAAAGGTAGTCTAGCGGTTTAGAGCTTTGGGCCAGTAACTGAAAAGGTTGCTGGTTCGAATCCCCGAGCCAACTAGGTGACAAATATGTCGATGTGCCCTTGAGCAAGGCACTTAACCCTAATTGCTCCTGTAAGTTGCGTCTGCCAAATGATTAAAATGCTAAATAGAATGTAGGTCGCTTGTCCGTTATCCCAGGGCTTTGGAATATGTGTGAACACAGGCGAAGCTAGCCTGGGGCCAAGGACAACGCATCCAGCCTGGGGCCAAGGACAACGCATCCAGCCTGGGGCCAAGGACAACGCATCCAGCCTGGGGCCAAGGACAACGCATCCAGCCTGGGGCCAAGGACAACGCATCCAGCCTGGGGCCAAGGACAATGCAGTGTGAAAATGTCAAGTTGAAGAAGACTCTTTAGACTCAGCCAGTTGCACAACATAAAGGTGAAGTCCTGGCCAGTTTTGCAACAAACGGTTCTAACTGTGTGGCATTATTTCAGGACAAGTTCCTCCATTCCACTTCAAACTGTGAATGGCAACAAAAGCGGTTGCAAAAATGTTGCTAGAACTTCCCTTTCAAGAATAACATGTTTCTACAACGTTGCGGTCTTGAATACCACTCTGGCTAAGCATGTCCCATTGACAAATTAGCTGACAACACACACTCCTCTTGGCTCAGTTTGATAACACATCCCCCCTCCCTAGGCTAATATAGTGTCTCAACTAATGTCCTTGAGTACCATCTATTGCACATTTTTGTCCTAGAACCACACTAACAAACCTGATTCAAACTACTTATACCAAGCCTTTGATTAGTTGAATTAGGTACACTTGTGCTGGGCTTGAAGACTGGAGTTGAGGAACACTGGTATAGTGTGATCACTGATCACCGCCCCAGCCCAGTTTAACACGCACCTTGTACTCTGGGTTGGTGATCACAGGTGGCTCCCACTCTCCATCCATGTCCTCGTCCCAGTCGTCAGGCTTCTTGGCATCAGGGTCAGGGATGTTCTCAGCCACATCCCAGTCCTGGAAGAATACAATACAGCCACTTACTACTACTTACTGGACCAGTCCTGGACACATAGCTAACAATATAAATCACTTCCTGCTATGGCACGTTGAGGTCAGCCTCACTACATCATGGTAAAACAATAATACTATATGACTTGGACGAAAATAGGTGTAGGTACTCGGTTTGGTCACTGGTACTGTTTATATTTAGGAGGGTAGGCCGTCATTGCAAAATAAGAATTTGTTCTTAACTGACTTGCCTAGTTAAATAAAATAAACTCCGCTCAGCTCCTGCCCAAGTCAAGCACTGACTATAGTAATAACGAGGCATCGGTCCTCTACTTTCTTTTACTGGGTGTATTTCACAGTAAAGTGTCTTCATATGATTTAAATGAAGTTTAAATAAAAGTTTGGTTTGGTGCTTGGTGGTGTTTAAAGACAGCGGTTGTACCTCTGGCTTGGTGTCTTCAGCATCGTCCATCTTGGGGCGGTCGTCCCAGTCCTCTGGCTTCTTGGCCTCTGGGTCCTTGATGGTCTTAGCCGGCAGGAAGTCCCAGTCCTCCTCCAGAGTGCCTGACTCCACCTTCTCATTATCAATCTTCACCTCGTAGGTCTGGTTTGGGTTCAGGATCAGCGTGTACAGGTGGGTTAGCTCATCATCCTGAAGAGGGGGAAGAGAGATCACTTAGGTTAAAGTAGGTGTGTGTGTGTCAGACGGGGAGAGAGATGGTAAGCAGAGGACAGAACTCAAAACGAGACTACCTTACCTTGCACTTGACTTCCTTCTTGATGAGGTGATTCTTGCCCTTGTAGTTGAAGATGACGTGGACCTTCTTGGTGCTGTAGCCACAGATGTCAGGGCCTGTACAGGTTGCAGGACAGAGTATGATCAAATTAGCACTAGAGACCTTCCATCCAATCACCACTAAGCTTTTCAATATAAAATGAGTCATCGTCACACACACCAGTCCTGATGTTCCTGCCCACGTCATTAGACTAGGAAATAAATCTACTCATAGGCAACAACAAGGACCCAGAGCTTTCCTTGGTCATGTCAGTGTTCAATTTAGGAAAAACTCAGGTGTGTATTCACTAACCAAACAGAAGCAAAAGGAACAAAAACAGAGAGGGACCTACCTGAATTTGTATAATATAAAAACTCTTGTTGACATTGCAAAATGTTTGGCTACAATTTTCTATGTACACTAATGAATGCACCCCAGTGCGCTGCCCACAAGACCAGACAGAGTACCTACCGAACATGATGTAGTACTGGGAGTCTCCGTGCATCTCAGCCTGGTCAAGGGTGGAGGGGAACACCTTGACATATCCACCGCCACAGTCAATTTTCTGCTCGTGTTTCACAGTGAACTGGATCACCAGAGTCTTTCCCTCGTTGCTGAAGGGTTCGAAGCGGGCCGAAGCAGCATAGAAACGGGCGTCCTGGCTGGTCTGGAGACCTGGGGACACAGCCAAAGCAATGCATGGAGAACACTGATGAATACTCGCTGTATAACAGTCATAATGACTGACAACACTTTAGTCACGAATCACAATATCTCAGTTAACAGAACATGTTCAAGACCCCAGCCATTCAGCAGGATTGTGGTAAATTCCATCAATTCAGTAAGTAAACTGAAGTACATTGAAAAGCTATGAGCAGTATAGGAATTTCAGTTTTCTTCCTGAATTGACCTCAACCCTGGTAGGCAGCACTGACCCATGAGACAATAAGGAGACTGACCCAGTAAGGTCAGCGACCCAGGAGGCAATAAGGAACTAACCTTTGTCCTTCTCAGCATCTCCATAGAAGTTACCAGCTGTCAGTTTCCACTCTCCGTAGTCTGCCTTGTGCTTAGAGTCAAGCCAGCGAGTCTTCCAGGCATCTGCAGAAAGAGACACCAACCAATGAACAGTCAGAATCAAAAATGAAAACCAGTCACTGATATCGGCTTACAGTGTAAAATATGGCATAAGGCCTTCTCCATCTCAAACACAGTAATTGTACAGTCTGGACACCATCTGATAGGTGCAAAAACATTCCTTTCCGTTTTAATAAAAAAAAAAAAAGGGGTCACTAGCCACTTCTCTGATGACATACACAAAAACAAATGTTAAAATAGGCTTGATGATTAGCTATGGTGAGTCAAATGTTACAAATGGAACTGTCTGAATAGACCAGCGTAGCCTGACTAACGTGACTGTATTTAGCTAACTAAGTAAGTCTGCAAATGTTACATTGTCAAAGCTAACTTTGTCAATATGTAGCAATATAGCTAGCATTAACATGAAAGTAAATTAATTTGCAACAAAATCTGCAGTATACAGATAAATTGAAGAGAAGGCAGTGTGACATGACATTTCCAGGTCTATCTGTGAAACTCGAGCATGGCCTGAGTAAGTAGGCTGGCTAGCTAGCTAACGTTTCTAGACGAGGGTCTAACGTCAGAAATAAAACCAACTTACCTCCATCAAGGAATTGTTCTTGGAAGTAAACGGTAGAATGAACAGAAAATATAGACAGAATTATCGCGAATGATCCCAAGACCTGCATTTTTTGACGGTCTAAAGCTTTGAACGTTGTCTTCAAAAAGTGACTCTTCCAGGAAATGTCTGGTAATTTGATTGAATTGACACAGGGAAAGGAAAGCAATTTCGGAGTTGCTCGAGTGAACAGATGTCTGCCTCTCATTGGTTCAAACGCTATCAGCCTTAACCAATCAGATGAGACCACGAAACACACGCTCGGTCATTCCTCCCGCGGGGATCTCAACTCCGCTGAACCAGAAGTAAAATGTTTTGAATTGATAGTACAGAGTTTATGTCAAAATGTACTTTTCATAACAGGTTCGAAGAACTTATGCAGAAGGTTAGGATAATTAACGTAGCAGCTTAGGAAAAGGGTTAGGGTTAGCTCAAATACAAAATTGCAAATTTTTTTAATCAGATTCATTGTCAGATTGAGCCTTATTCTACAATGTAGAAAATACAAAAAAATAAAGAAAACAATTGAATGAGTAGGTGTGTCCAAACTTTTGACTGGTACTGTATGTATGTATGTATGTATGTATGTATGTATGTATGTATGTATGTATGTATGTATGTATGTATGTATATTACCAATCAAACGTTTGGGCACACCTACTCATTCCAGGTGTTTTCTTTATTTTTACTATTTTCTACATTGTAGTATTACAGTGAAGACATCAACACTATGAAATAACACATATGGAATCATGTAGTAACCAAAAAAGTGTTATACAAATCATATTTTATATTTGAGATTCTTCAAAGTAGCCAATGTTTGCCTTGACTGCTTTGCACACGCTTGGCATTCTCTCAACCAGCTTCATGAGGAAGTCACCTGGAATACATTCAATTAACAGGTGTGCCTTGTTAAAAGTTCATTTGTGGAATTTCTTTCCTTCTTAATGCATTTGAGCCAATCAGTTGTGTTGTAACAAGGTAGGGGTGGTATACACCAGATAGCACTATTTGGTAAAATAGAACTGGCTCTCATGAGCACCGCCACAGGAAAAGAAGAGCCAGAGTTACCTCTGCTGCAGAGGAAAAGTTCATTAGAGTTACCAGCCTCAGAAATCGGCAATTAACTGCCTAAATAAATGCCTCACAGAGTTAAAGTAACATACACATCTCAACATCAACTGTTCAGAGGAGACTGCATGAATCAGTGTGATTTATTTAGAATTCAAGGCACACTTAACAGGCATGGCTGCCACAGCATTCTGCAGCGATACATCATCTCATCTGGTTTGCGCTTAGTGGGACTATCATATGTTTTTCAACAGGACAATGACCCAAAACACACCTCCAGGCTGTGTAAGGGATATTTGACCAAGAAGAAGAGTGATGGAGTGCTGCATCAGATGACCTGGCCTCTACAATCACCTGACCTCAACCCAATTGAGATGGTTTGGGTTGAGTTGGACCGCAGAGTGAAGGAAAAGATGCCAATAAGTGCTCAGCATATGTGGGAACTCCTTTAAGACTGTTGGAAAAGCATTCCTCATGAAGCTAGTTGAGAGAATGCCAAGAGTCTTCCTTTATTGTGGTGGACCTCATGAGAGCCAGTTTCATCATAGTGCTTGATTGGTTTTGCGACTGCACTTGACGAAACTTTCAGAAGTCTATTTTTTATTTATTTCCCCTTTATTTAACCAGGTAGGCAAGTTGAGAACAAGTTCTCATTTACAACTGCGACCTGGCCAAGATAAAGCAAAGCAGTTCGACTCATACAACAATACAGTCAATAATACAGTAGAAAAACAAGTCTATATACAGTGTGTGCAAATGAGGTAAGATAAGGGAGGTAAGGCAATAAATAGGCCATAGTGGCGAAGTAATTACAATATAGAAATTAAACACTGGAGTGATAGATGTGCAGAATATGAATGTGCAAGTAGAGATACTGGGGTCCAAAGGAGCAAGATAAATAAATAAATAAATACAGTATGGGAATGAGGTAGTTGGATGGGCTATTTACAGATGGGCTATGTACAGGTGCAGTGATCTGTGAGCTGTTCTGACAGCTGGTGCTTAAAGTTAGTGAGTGAGATAACTGTCTCCAGCTTCAGTGATTTTTGCAGTTCGTTCCAGTCATTGGCAGGAGAGAACTGGAAGGAAAGACGGCCAAAGGAGGAATTGGCTTTGGGGGTGACCAGTGAAATATACCTGCTGGAGCGCGTGCTACGGGTGGGTGCTGCTATGGTGACCAGTGAGCTGAGATAATGTGGGGCTGTACCTAGCAAAGACTTGTAGATGACCTGGAGCCAGTGGGTTTGGCAACGAGTATGAAGCGAGGGCCAACCAACGAGAGCGTACAGGTCGCAGTGGTGGGTAGTATATGTGGCTTTGGTGTCAAAACGGATGGCACTGTGATAGACTGCATCCAATTTGTTGAGTAGAGTGTTGGAGGCTATTTTGTAAATACCATCGCCGAAGTTGAGGATCGGTAGGATAGTCAGTTTTACAAGGGTTTGGTAGCATGAGTGAAGGATGCTTTGTTGGGAAATAGGAAGCCGATTATAGATTTAATTTTGGATTGGAGATGTTTAATGTGAGTCTGGAAGGAGAGTTTACAGTCTAACCAGACACCTAGGTATTTGTAGTTGTCCACATATTCTAAGTCAGAACCGTCCAGAGTAGTGATGCTGGATGGGCGGGCAGGTGATCGGTTGAAAAGCATGCATTTAGATTTACTTGCATTTAAGAGCAGTTGGAGGCCACGGAAGGAGAGCTGTATGGCATTGAAGCTCGTCTGGAGGCCCTCTGATTTGACACACAACTCTATCAGAGAAGTAGTTGGTGAACCAGGCGAGGCAGTCATTTGAGAAACCAAGGCTGTTGGTGGTGAGGAAGGCACTTTTTAAGAATAACCAGGCATCCTCTACTGACGGGATGAGGTCAATATCCTTCCAGGATACCCGGGCCAGGTCGATTATAAAGGCCTACTCGCTGAAGTGTTTTAGGGAGCGTTTGACAGTGATGAGGGGTGGTCGTTTGACCGCAGACCCATTACGGATGCAGGCAATGAGGCAGTGATCGCTGAGATCTTGGTTGAAGACAGCAGAGGTGTATTTGGAGGGCAAGTTGGTTAGGATGATATCTATGAGGGTGCCCATGTTTACGGATTTGTGGTTGTACCTGGGAGGTTCATTGATAATTTGAGTGAGTTTGAGGGCATCAAGCTTAGATTGTAGGATGACCGGGGTGTTAAGCATGTCCCAGTTTAGGTCACCTAGCAGCACGAGCTCTGAAGATAGATGGGGGGCAATCAATTCACATATGGTGTCCAGGGCACAGCTGGGGGCAGAGGGTGGTCTATAGCAAGCGCCAACAGTGAGAGACTTGTTTCTGGATAGGTGGATTTTTAAAAGTAGAAGCTCAAATTGTTTGGGTACAGACCTGGATAGTAAGACAGAACTCTGCAGGCTATCTCTGCAGTAGATTGCAACTCCGCCCCCTTTGGCAGTTCTATCTTGTCAGAAAATGTTGTAGTTAGGGATGGAAATTTCAGGGTTTTTGGTGGTCTTCCTAAGCCAGGATTCAGACACGGCTAGGACATCCGGGTTGGCAGAGTGTGCTAAAGCAGTGAATAAAACAAACTTAGGGAGGAGGCTTCTAATGTTAACATGCTTGAAACCAAGGCTTTTACGGTTACAGAAGTCAACAAATGAGAGCACCTGGGGATTGGGAGTGGAGCTAGGCACTGCAGGGCCTGGATTAACTTTCATGTCTTAAGGTAATGATGGATTGTCGTTTCTCTTTGATTATTTGAGCTGTTCTTGACATAATATGGACTTGTTGTTTTACCTAAGAGGGCTATCTTCTGCATACCACCCCTACCATGTCACAACACAACTGATTGGCTCAAACACATTAAGAAAGAAAGAAATTCCACAAAATAACTTTTAACAAGGCACACCTGTTAGTTGAAATGCATTCCAGGTGACTACCTCATGATGCTGGTTGAGAGAATAACAAGCGTGTGCAAAGCTGTCATCAAGGCAAAGGGTGGCTACTTTGAAGAATCTCAAATGTAAAATATATTTTGATTTGTTTAACACTTTTTTAGTTACTACATGATTCCATATGTGTTATTACATAGTGTTGATGCCTTTACTATTATTCTACAATGTAGAAAATATTAAAAATAAAGAAAAACCTGTGAATGAGTAGGTGTGTCCAAACTTTTGACTGGTTCTGTATACTGAACAAAAATATAAAGGCAACATGTAAAGTGTTGGTCCTCACCAGAGCTGTAGCCAGGGAATTGAATGTTAATTTCTCTACAATAAGCTGCCTGCAACGTTGTTTGAGAGAATTTGGCCGGACGTCCGATCGGCCTCAAAACCTTCAGACCACGTATAACCACGCCATCCCAGGATCTCCACATCCAGCTTCTTCACCTGCGGGATCGTCTGAGACCAGCCACCCGGGCAGCTGATGAAACTGAGGAGTATTTCTGTCTGTAATAAAGATCTTTTGTAAAGAGAAACTCATTCTGATTGGCTGGGTCTGGCTTCCCAGTGGCTACCCATGGCTAGGGCCCTGCCCAGTCATATGAAATCCTTAGATTAGGTCTTAATTTATCTATTTAAATTAACTGATATCCTTATATGAACTGTAACTAAGTTATATCGTTGAAATTGTTACATGTTACATTTATATTTTTGTTCAGTAATAAAATGTCAAATGTATATGTAAAATGTAGTGCATTCGGAAAGTACTCAGACCCCTTGACTTTTTCCACATTTTGTTACATTACAGCCTTATTCTAAAAATGATACAATAATTTTTCTTCCTCATCAATCTACACACAATACCTCATAATGACAAAGCAAAAACAGTTTTTTTTTACATTTTAGCTAATTCATAATTAGTTTTTAAACAGAAATACCTTATTTACATAAGTCTTCAGACCATGTGCTATGAGACTAAAAATTTATCTCAGGTGCATCTTATTTCCATTGATCATCCTTGAGATGTTTATACAACTTGATTGGAGTCCACCTGTGGTAAATTCAATTGTTTGGACATGATTTGGAAAGGCACACAAATCAAATCAAATGTTATTTGTCACATGCACCGAATACAACAGGTGTAGACCTTACAGTGAAATTCTTACTTACAAGCCCTTAACCAACAATGCAGTTTTAAGAAAATACCCCCCAAAAAATAATAATAACAAATAATTAAAGAGCAGCAGTAAAAAACAATAACGGGGCTATATACAGGGGTACCGATACAGAGTCAATGTGCGGGGGCACCGGTGTCGAGGTAATTGAGAGAGGTGTTTAGTCCCAGGGTCCTTAGCTTAGTGATGAGCTTTGACGGTACTATGGTGTTGAACGCTGAGCTGTAGTCAATGAACAGCATTCTCACATAGGTGTTCCTTTTGTCCAGGTGTTAAAGGGCAGTGTGGCGTGCAATAGAGATTCCATCATCTGCAGATTTGTTGGTGCGGGATGCAAATTGGAGTGGGTCTCGGGTTTCTGGGTTAATGGTGTTGATGTGAGCCATGACCAGCCTTTCAAAGCATTTAATGGCTACAGATGTGAGTGCTATGTCAGTAGATGTGAGTAGTCATTTAGGGAGGTTACCTTAGTGTTCTTGGGCACAGGGACTATGGTGGTCTGCTTGAAACATGTTGGTATTACAGACTCAGACAGGGAGAGGTTGAACATGTCAATGAAGACACTTGCCAGTTGGTCAGTGCATGCTCGGAGTACACATCCTGGTAATCCGCCTTGTGAATGTTAACTTGTTTAAATGTCTTACATCGGCTGCGTACAGCGTGATCACACAGTCGTCCGGAACAGCTGATGCTCTCATGCATGTTTCAGTGTTACTTGCCTCGAAGCGTGCATAGAAGTTATCTAGATCGTCTGGTAGGCTCATGTCACAGGGCAGCTCTCGGCTGTGCTTCCCTTTGTAGTCTGTAATGATTTGCAAGCCCTGCCACATCTGGCGAGCGTCGGAGCCGGTGTACTACGATTTGATCTTAGTCCTGTATTGACGCTTTGCCTGTTTGATGGTTTGTCGGAGGGCTTAGCGGAATTTCTTATAAGCTTCTGGGTTAGCGTCCCGCTCCTTGAAAGCGGCAGCTCTACCCTTTAGCTCAGTGCGAATGTTGCCTGTAATCCATGGCTTCTGGTTGGGGTATGTACGTACAGTCACTGTGGGGACAACGTCTTCGATGCACATATTGATAAAGCCAGTGACTGGTGTACTCCTCAATGCCATCGGAAGAATCCCGGAACATATTCCAGTCTGTGCTAGCAAAACAGTCCTGTAGTTTAGCATCTGCTTCATCTGACCACTTTTTTATAGACCGAGACACTGGTGCTTCCTGCTTAAATCTTTGCTTGTAAGCAGGAAT
This sequence comes from Hucho hucho, assembly GCA_003317085.1. Taxonomy (NCBI): domain Eukaryota; kingdom Metazoa; phylum Chordata; class Actinopteri; order Salmoniformes; family Salmonidae; genus Hucho; species Hucho hucho. The sequence continues at coordinate 70,471 of QNTS01004111.1, read as the reverse complement.
CAGGAGAATAGTTTATGTTCAGATTCGCCAAATGGAGGACGAGGGAGAGTTTTGCACACGTCTCTGTGTGTGGAGTAAAGGTGATCTAGAATTTTTTCCCTATGGTTGCACTTTTAACATCCTGATAGAAATGAGGTAAAACTGATTTAAGCTTCCCTGCATTAAAGTCCCCGGCCACTAGGGGCGTCGCCTCTGGATGAGCGTTTTCCTGTTTGCTCATGGCGGTATACAGCTCATTGAGTGTGGTTTTAGTGCCAGCATTGGTCTGTGGTGGTATGTAGACAGCTACGAAAAAATACAGGTGAAAACTCTCTAGGTAGATAGTGTGGTCCACAGCTTATCATGAGATACTCTACCTCAGGCGAGAAAAACCTTGAGACTTCCTTAGTTATCGTGCATCAGCTGTTGTTTACATATATGCATAGGCCCCCGCCCCGTGTCTTACCAGAGGCTGCTGTTCTATCCTGCCGATATAATGTATAAGCCGCCAGCTGTATGTTCATTAATGTCGTCGTTCAGCCACGACTCGGTGAAACATAAGATATGAGTTTTAATGTCCCATTGGTAGGATATACGTGCTTTCAGTTCGTTCCATTTATTTTCCAGCGATTGAACGTTAGCTAGAAGGATGGAAGGCATAGGCAGATTAGCCACTCATCACCTGATCCTCACAAGGCACCCTGATCTTTTCGCCGAAATCTCAGTCAGCTCAGCTATCCCCATTGATACCATGTCTGTGCCTCGACCTAGGTTGGGCAAAACTAAACATGGCGGTGTTCGCCTTAGCAATCTCACTAGAATAAAGACCTCCATTCCTGTCATTATTGAAAGAGATTGTGATACCTCACATCTAAAAATAGGGCTACTTAATGTTAGATCCCTCACTTCCAATGCAGTTATAGTCAATGAACTAATCACTGATCATAATCTTGATGTGATTGGCCTGACTGAAACATGGCTTAAGCCTGATGAATTTACTGTGTTAAATGAGGCCTCACCTCCTGGTTACACTAGTGACCATATACCCCGCGCATCCCGCAAAGGGGGAGGTGTTGCTAACATTTACGATAGCAAATTTCAATAGTCATGAAATCTATGCAGCCTACTCAATCACTTTGTATAGCTACTGTTTACAGGCCTCCTGGGCCATATACAACTTTCCTCACTGAGTTCCCTGAATTTCTATGGGACCTTGTAGTCATGGCAGATAATATTCACATTTTTGGTGACTTTAATATTCACATGGAAAAGTCCACAGACCCACTCCAAAAGGCTTTCGGAGCCATCATCGACTCAGTGGGTTTTGTCCAACATGTCTCCGGACCTACTCACTGACGCAGTCATACTCTGGACCTAGTTTTGTCCCGTGGAATAAATGTTGTGGATCTTAATGTTTTTCCACCATTTTATGTTTGCAATTGCAACAAATAATCTGCTCAGACCCCAACCAAGGATCATCAAAAGTCGTGCTATAAACAACCCAAAGATTCCTAGATGCCCTTCCAGAATCCCTCCGCCTACTCAAGAATGTCAGAGTACAAAAATCAGTTAACCACCTAACCGAGGAACTCAATTTAACCTTGCGCAATACCCTAAATGCAGTCGCACACCTAAAAACAAAAACATTTACCATAAAAAAATAGCTCCCTGGTATACAGAAAATACCCGAGCTCTGAAGCAAGCTTCCAGAAAAATGGAACAGAAATGGCGCTACACCAAACTGGAAGTCTTCCGACTAGCTTGGAAAGACAGTAACGTGCAGTATCGAAGAGCCCTCACTGCTGCTCGATCATCCTATTTTTCCAAGTTAATTGAGGAAAATAAGAACAATCCAAAATGTATTTTTGATACTGTCGCAAAGCTAACTAAAAAGCAACATTTCCCAAGAGAGGATAGCTTTCACTTCAGCAGTGATACATTCATGAACTTCTTTGAGGAAAAGTTCATGATCCTTAGAAAGCAAATTACGGACTCCTCTTTAAATCTGCGTATTCCTCCAAAACTCAGTTGTCCTGAGTATGCACAAATTTGCCAGGACATAGGATCAATGGAGACACTCAAGTGTTTTAATATTATATCTCTTGACACATTGCTGAAAATAATCATGGCCTCTAAACCTTAATGCTGCATACTGGACCCTATTCCAACTAAACTACTGAAAAAGCTGCTTCCTGTGCTTGGCCCTCCTATGTTGAACATATTAAACGTCGCTCTATCCACCGGATGTGTACCAAACCACTAAAAGTGGCAGTAATAAAGCCTCTCTTGAAAAAGACAAACCTTGACCCAGAAACGCTTCAGTCTGGTTTTAGACCCCATTATAGCACTGAGACTGCACTTGTGAAGGTGGTAAATGACCTTTTAATGGCATCAGACCGAGGCTCTGCAACTGTCCTCGTACTCCTAGACCTTAGTGCTGCTTTTGATACCATCGATCACCACATTCTTTTGGAGAGATTGGAAACCCAAATTGGTCTACACGGACAAGTTCTGGCCTGGTTTAGATCTTATCTGTCGGAAAGATATGAGTTTGTCTCTGTGGAAGTTTTGTCCTCTGACAAATCAACTGTAAATTTCGGTGTTCCTCAAGACTCTGTTTTAGGACCACTATTGTTTTCACTATATATTTTACCTCTTGGTGATGTCATTCGGAAACATAATGTTAACTTTCACTGCTATGTGGATGACACACAGCTGTACATTTCAATGAAACATGGTGAAGCCCTAAAATTGCCCTCCCTTGAAGCCTGTGTTTCAGACATAAGGAAGTGGATGGCGGCAAATGTTCTACTTTTAAACTCTGACAAAACAGAGAAGCTTGTTCTAGGTCCCAAGAAACAAAGAGATCTTCTGTTGAATCTGAAACATTAATCTTGATGGTTGTACAGTCGTGGGCTATACTCGTCCTTGTCTCTGGATGGTAAGATGGTGGTTGGAGATATCCCTCTAGTGGTGTATCCCTACAGTGTCTCCCGACCCCTCATGTCTCAGCCTCCAGTATTTATGCTGCAGTAGTTTATGTGTCAGGGGGCTAGGGTCCGTCTGTTATATCTGGAGTATTTCTCCTCTCTTATCCGGTGTCCTGTGTGAATTTAAGTATGCTCTCTCTAATTATCTCTCTTTTTCTCTCTTTCTTTCTCTCTCTCGGAGGACCTGAGCATTAGGACCATTCCTAAAGGCCTACCTGGCCTGATGACTCCTTGATGTCCCCAGTCCACCTGGCCGTGCTGCTTCTCCAGTTTCAACTGTTCTGCCTGTTCTATGAACATTTAAAAATCTAGTCCATGTTCTGTTATAATCTGCACCCGAGGACTGGCCACCCCTCACAGCCTGGTTCCTCTCTAGGTTTCTTCCTAGGTTCTGGCCTTTCTAGGGAGTTTTTCCTAACCACCGTGCTTTTACACCTGCATTGCTTGCTGTTTGGGGTTTTAGGCTGGGTTTCTGTACAGCACTCTGTGACATCAGTTGATGTAAGAAGGGCTTTATAAATAAATTGGATTGAGTTTCCTTCTCCAGCGAATGACAGGGATCTGGGCCTGGTCGGGTGTCTGTAGTATATACCTCCCATCTGACTCATTGAAGAAAAACTCTTTGCCTAATCTGAGGGGAGTAATTGCAGATCTGATGTCCAGAAGCTCTTTTCGGTCATAAGATACGGTAGCAGCAACATTATGTACAAAACAAAACAACGCAAAAAACATACAAAATAGCATGGTTGGTTAAGAGCCGATAAGACGGCAGTCATCCCCTCTGGCGCCATCATTCATCCTGTCTATATAAGGTCCCACAGTTGACAGTGCATGTCAGACCAAAAACCAAGCCAGTAGATTGAAGGAATTGTCCGTTGAGCTCCGAGACACGATTGTGTCGAGGCACAGATCTGGGGAAGGGTACAGCACCAAAAAATGTCTGCAGCATTAAAGGTCCCTAATAACACAGTGGCCTCAATCATTCTGAAATTGAAGTTTGGAATCACCACGACTCTTCCTACAGCTGGCCACCCTGCCAAACTGAGCAATCGGGGGAGACGGGCCTTGGTCAGGGAGGTGTCCAAGAACCCGATGGTCACTCTGACAGAGCTCCAGAGTTCCTCTGTGGAGATGGGAGAACCTTCCAGAAGGACAAGCATCTCTGCAGCACTCCACTAATCAGGCCTGTATAGCCAAACGGAAGCCACATTTCAGTAAAAGGCACATAACAGCCCACTTGAAGACTCTCAGACCATGAGAAACGAAATTCTCTGGTCTGATGAAACCAAGATGGAACTCTTTGGCCTGAATGCCAAGTGTCACGTCTGGAGAAAACCTGGCACCATCCCTACGGTGAAGCATGGTTGTGGCATGATGCTGTGGGGATCTTTTTTTAGCGGCAGGGACCGATGTCCAGAATGGACTGGGAGACTAGTCAGGATCGAGGCAAAGATGAACGGAGCAAAGTACAGGGAGATCCTTGATGAAAACCTGCTCCAGGGCACTCAGGACCTCAGACTGGGGTTAAGGTTCACCTTCCAACAGGACAACGACCCTAAGCACACAGCCAAGACAACGCAGGCGTGGCTTCGGGACAAGTCTCTGAATGTCCTTGAGTGGCCCAGCCAGAGCCCAGACTTGAACCCAATCGAACATCTCTGGAGAGAGCTGAAAATAGCTGTGCAGCGACGCTCCCCATCCAACCTGACAGAGCTTTAGAGGATCTGCAGAGAAGAATGGGAGAAACTCCCCAAATACATTTGTGCCAAGCTTGTAGCGTCATACGGAAGAAGACTCGAGGCTGTAATCGCTGCCAAAGGTGCTTCAACAAAGTACTGAGTAAATGGTCTGAATACTTATGTAAATGTGATATTTCCTTTTTTATGCATTTCCCCAAAAATTTGTAAACCTTATTTTGCTTAGTCATTATGGGGTATTGTGTGTAGATTAATGAGGGGAAAAAACTATTTAATCACTTTTATAATAATTCTGTAACGTAACAAAATGTGGAAAAAGTCAAGGGGTCGGAATACTTTCCGAATGCACTGTATATGTAGCAAAAGAGGTGTAGGACCATTGCTTTACTAATGTCACTGGGTTATAATATCTTTGTTTTCAAATGAACATAGCCTACAGTACAAGTTTTTGTAAACTTTCTTGTTAGACTTTTCCCTCAATCTGTTTGTGTGGGTTCCTCTCTGACTGACACAGTGAACATCTCCACAGAAGACAAGTAAACTGGCGCTAGCCATCAAATCGCAAATTACGTCAACGCTAACGTTCAGAGTGTCTCTTTGAAAAGCATTCTTAATCAAACCACATTAATAACGGTCCTCTCCTTTATTATTTCCAGCGGGGAACACGTCCTCTGTCAGTCCTGTTAACTGCAGACTGGCCCCAGCCCACTGAGCCCAGGGCCACGCACCGCCAAGCACAACACAACATCATTAATGTGGCTGGTTAATTAATGAGTTGTATAGTAGTTACAGGTGTTCTGTTCTGGCATCTCTCCACATTGTGACTTAGGGGCTACATGAGGAATTGGGATGGCGGTGGCTAGTTTAAGTAAATAACAAAGTATGGATTGTATTCACTCCCTTGTCCATGGATTGCTTTCAAGGTGAGAAAACAAATATCTAAATATGAAGACTAGCGGAGCTATCCCTTTAATGCTGGGCAAGTACCTATCGCCACCCTGTGGTGAAAGGAATGTATTACACTACATTCAAACAGTTGGTTAAGCCATAGTTGAATCTCAGTTTGATATAATAAAATCAATAAAATAACTCATCACCCATAACTCTACTTTGACAAGTTACTGACCTAGAAGGGACCTTCCATCTGTCCTCACACACACACACACACACGCATTACTCCGCTACAGTGACCCACACATGGTATAGCCCCCCCCCATCCCATCCCCCCATGCCCCTTGACACCCCTGGGGAGGCCTGATGGAGTGGAGCATCATCTGCCTAACAGGCTGGCAGGTCTCCATGCACCAGGCTGCAGAGACACAAAAGCTCGCTGCTCCCTCCCAGCCCTAATCCCCAACCCGTCCCTTCCTGCCAAGGCTGACATGGTGCCATTGTCCAGCAGACACACTCATTACCAGCATCGAGTCATGTTCAGTGTAATCTAGAGAGTTGGACATTGGAAAGGAAAATATACTGGGAGGTTGCTGGGAGGAACTTCCGTCACACTGTTTCTAGTGTATCTTTATTACAATCAATCAAAGAACATTGTATCTAAATACAACACAAATAATATCAAAATGTAAATAAATGAATTCAAGGTATAGCACAGAGCACAGCATAAACTGCATTAGAAATGACTGAACAGAGAATCAACTTGAACAGTACACTGAGTTTACAAAACATTACAAGAAGTGTTAAAGATTTTTAAGCCTTGAGAGATGGATTGTGTATGTGTGCCATTCAAAGGTTGAATGGGCAAGACAAAACATTTAAGTTTACCGTGTGTATCAAGAATGGTCCACCACCCAAAGGACATCCAGCCAACTTGACAACTGTGGGAAGCACTGGAGTCAACATGGGCCAGCATCCCTGTGGAACGCTTTCAACACCTTGTAGGTGGGGTGCAACTCAATATTATGAAGGTGTTCTTAATGTTTTGTACACACATTGTATATTAGAAAATGTTTTACAAATATTTATAATAGATTTGGGTTTTTTTTTCCAGTAAAAAAACTAACATTTTCTTTGGCTTTTGATAACCACTATATCCCACAAAAATACAAAATGCACTTCTGTGTGTAGGAATGTATCAAGAAGTATCCCATGAATGTTTTATTTTTTTAAATATAAAATCAAATGTTGATCTCCATACTTCTGTTATATTTCCAGATGTAACTCCACGAGAGGGCCCATTCATGGTTTGGTGGGTTTTACGAGAAAAAGAAGGTAACCACACTCTATTGCTAAGATGCAAAACGTTTAATACTAGTTAACCAATGTTTCGACAGCAAGGTGCCTTCATCAGGATTTCAGGTGCAAGGTTGAAGGCAGTCAAACAGGAAGTAAACTGAACAAAGGGCATATATTTTCAGTGACTTCTCAATAGACTGAAAAGTAGAAGCTGTGTATCAAAATTTTTTTTTTTTTTTTTCGTATTTTTATTAAAATCACCTGAATTGACTGCCTTCCATTTGAATTGACCCCAACCCTGTTCTGGTGGATTTTATGACCATTAGTTAGTCTCTAAACCTCTCTAACCGTTTGGTTCCAGGAGCTTCAGACCAAGAGGAGAATCAATAATCCTGAACACTGAAGTGTTACATCTGACAGGCAGGCAGCTCTCATTCTGGGGCTACACACAGACACACACACACACACACGCACACAAACGCACACAGTATGTGACCCCTCATTTCCGAATAACCATAATGCATAGAAAGAACACCCTCTTGTACTTCCTGTGACCTATAGTAACTGCTCCCACTTAAAGGGGCAATCAGCAGTTGCTACATCCATTTTTGGACTTATACATTAATGACATGTAGCCATTGATTCTTGAAGAATATATCTTATACATGCCTCATGAGCTTAATTCAACTGTTGTCCCCCATCAGAACCCAAAATATAAGATTGTTTTACTCCAATGTTTGTAAACAAAGTCAATGTAAACAAACATTATATAGCCTCTAAACATGGTTGAAACTTGCATACACTTGCATCTGTCTATGAATTTGAGAGTGGTTACATTTCTGCTGCTGATTGCCGCTTTAAGCCATGTAAAAACAGAACAGCACTAAGAAGAGACTGCCTGCCTCCCCTGTTGTCAACAATACATCAAGGAGCAGCACTAACTAATACGACGTGTTAGAAGGATTTATACAGTACAGTGCATGACAGACTACCACATGTGTGGTGGTGTACAGGGTCAAATTTCAATTCAAATTTCCCTCAATGCTTTGGAATTTCGGAAATGAGGATTTGACTGAATTGAAATAGAATTAACCCCATCGTTGTACACCACCACACATGTAGTAATCTGTCAGGCACTCTACTGTATAAATCCTAGTGTGGTGTATGTATGAACAGAAACTAACAATCTAGCAGCATCTCTGTAAATCAGTGAAATGAGGAAAGGAAATAAGGAAAGGAAATAAGGAAGGGAAATGAGGAAAGGAAAGGATGTGACTGACTATCAGGCCTTGAATAGGATCTAAGGGGTTTCAGGGACTCTGAGGGCAGCTGTCCATCAACTGTTAACCTGAGGTTAATCGCTTTAAAAACCGTTAATTAGGTGTTAAGTGGTACGGTTGTCCGACCAAATTAGCAGGCGTGACAGATTACCCAAGATAGAGGATTTTCTCAACTCAACCTCGACCCGCCAGGACTGAGTCTGAGGACATTTCAGGAGTCATTGCCTCAGCTCATACTGCCTCATCTAGGCCAGGAGGATTTCTTATTGTAGTCAGGTCACATGGTCAGGAAAACTCCTGGCCCTAATATGGAATTCTGCAGCATTAGATGTCTCTCCTGTCCCTTTCCACTGATAGGGAGACATATTGGGTCAACAATCCAGCCCGCCATCGCAAGACCACTACAGTGCGAGTTCAATTGCATCCAGAGTATAAATCGTAAATCGATCATCAAAGCTTGATGATAAATTGATCATCAGTGATCATCAGTTCTGTTTTCACAAGTCACTCAACAAGTTGACAAGGTGCCACAATTCCTCACAATCAGGATGTGCTCCCCCCCCCC